>JAOEHI010000007.1:1295089-1315278 GCA_025447815.1 Percopsis transmontana | reverse complement strand
CCCCCAGCCAAACCGTTAACTGCCCACACGGCCCACTGTTTGTCCAGTGAACTGTAAACAACCCCCCCCCCCCCACCTCATTTACATGAATAACAGATCTACATAAAAATAAGGAGTACGTTTGATTCCGTGGCAGTGGGGAGGCTGAATTAAAAGCCACTCAGGAGGTTACAAATATTCAGCCAGGTTAACTTAGGGAGAGAAAAAAAGTGGGCTAATATCATCCCGTCTTGAAGGCAGTCTCTGCCGTTTGCTATAACAGGTAATTAGCGGTTTGTCGCGGCCACAGGGGGGGATTGGGGGGGAGGAACAAAGGGATCGAAGGAGGGCTAGTAAGCGGAGGAGAGAAGGACAAGAGAGGACGAGAGAGAGAGAGAGAGATTTCTGATTACCTGAGTTAGGGTCCGGAAAAAGGCTACACTTAGCCCATTAAAGATTTTTCCTCAGGCGTGACATTTGAGAGCAGCTGCGAAGCCGCGCGCCACCCCCCGCCCCCCCCCCCCCCCCCTCCTCCCACCCACCCTGCCGGGCATCCATTTAGGTGGAGGGAGGGCTGGAGATGGAGAAAGAGAGAGAGAGAAAGAGAGAGAGAGAGAGAGAGGGGGAGGGGGGGGGAGGGGGGGTGGAGGGAGAAAGAGGCCACCAGGCCGCAGCAGCGGTACAAATGGATTTCATTCACCAAGGTGAACTGTGCTGCGCTGATAAATGCACTTCCTTGAATGTCAGCAAATGTCACCCAAGAAGCCATTTGCTGCCGCTTTAATAGCTTCCCCCAAATGTACAGAGGGAAGGGCGGAAAAATAAGAAGCTACAACAGGGAGAGCGAGAGTCGAGGGATGCAAAAAGACAGAGACGGGGACAGCGAGGGGACAGACATGTCGGGTATATGCGGAGGATACACTCCCCCAGAGAGGGGGGAGGATTAACGTAGAGAGAGCAGAGGAGAGAGCAGGGTTGGGCTATTGTCACTTCCACATGATTAAGCAATCAGCCATTTGAGATGTCTCTTTCTCTGCGCCAGGTTGGTTCAACCAGACGACAAGGGCTGTTTAAAATGCAATTACAATCTCCCTCTCTCTCTCTCTCACTGTTATCCCTCTCTTTCCTTTGCCTTATTCATCTAGTAATCAAGTTCCTAGGTAAAGTAATTTTATCCTTGCACGTCTTGTATGTAGGAGTGTGTATGTACTGTATATATCTGTCTATCTATGTACCTCACTAAAGTATCTTTCAGTCTGTACAGTATATGTACAAAATGTTGAAAGATTAATGGGAGGAGTAGGAATTGCTGACACATCTAAAAACTTTTCACCAGAAGCCCGGACGGAGAAACTGCCAAATTAGAAAGCCGGTGTGCCAATTTTAGGCTCTGACAGTCCTGGCAATGCCAATTTATGCCATAACTTCAATGAGATTGTTAGTAAGTCTTTTCCAATTTTTTAACTCCGTATTTACAGGGTTGGGTCCGCTGTCCGTCAATAAATAGGTTCTCATAAATGTGACAATATAGCCCACTGACCCCGTCTCACAAAGTTTGAGTAGGCTAATGTTGAAATGGGAAAGTCATAACTGAAGAAAAGTTTGCAAAGGTTTTCTTTCCTCTTTGCTTTTGGCAGTGCTAAAAGGATATGGTCGTATGAGGTTAAGACCGGATCACGGGCTCCTGGTTATGTTTTCAAATAGAGGAGAAAACGTATTTTAAAACCAATTATGCTGCATTTCTACACTACCAAACCTCTTGGATTAAGCTAAAAAAACAGCCATCTTCGCTAGTCTAGATTAGGTAGATTGAGGGTGCTATGAAAACCAACAATGCATCAAGAACAGTGTATAATTCGGTGGATTAGGACTGGAAGAAGAATCACCTGATTGCGATGATTGTATTTTTGAAAATGAAAAAACGTGGGGTAGCAAAACCATAACTTTGCTCCCCCTAATAGAATAATGGGGGTGCATTTGCTGGATTTTCTCCGTTGGTTAGGCGCCTATATGGGCGGGATGATTGCATGCTACAGTAGCTGGTTATGGACGGCTTATTAGCTAGTATCATCAGGTAACAAAAACATCGATAAAGTTATACAGAACAGTAATCATAATGTCCTTTCTCACAGCTAACTGAAAGCCAACCCACATCTTTATTTGTACCTGTATTCTTTCACATTGTTCAACATGGCTGAATTCTTTGCCACTGAATGGAAGTTAATGGAAGATGCAATGAATCTTCATACACCTTTCTGTAAATGTAACCACCCTATTAATGCTTTGTTATGAGCCACTGTGGCCTTAACCTGCTAGGGTATTGGTGAACGTTAGCCTTATTAGCCTAACCCTAACCATAATCATACGCATAAAAGCAGTGCAATGGGTAAACTTAACCAGGAAATGCCAGAAAACGAATAGCTGATTAAACACACGTGAATTAGTAGGCCTGAGGTGTGGTTATCATTGGGTTGTGGTTGTTGATGACTTGACCCCTAAACATGTTTTTATTCTGCTGCTATATAGAGGAAAAATAACATAAAACTGACAATGCATTAATTATATTTTTTCATCCTATTTGCCATTCGTTTTTGCCTGAATTTGACAGTCTTTATTATTTATGGTATCCTTAGACAATTTGACATGGGCCTACAAACAATTTTTAGAAGATGACAAATAGTTCCTCTCAACTGAGGGATTTGATGGTGACTGGAGACAAAAGACAAAATCTTATATAAAAATATTATACATGTATACACTACAATTTTTCTGTACAAAGCAGGAAGTTTTAAGTAAAAACACTAAATCTGCTCAGATACATGGTGGGGCAGGATAGTCTAGTGGTCTGGACTCCCAGCCCACAGATCATGGGTTCATGCCCCAGAGGTGGCCTACCTGTAAGTATCCTTGAGCGAGATGCCTAACCCCTATCTGCACCGTGTCATTGTAAGTCACTTTAGATAAAAGCATCTGCTAAATGACCTAATTGTAATGTATACACTGCATTCTCTGTACTAAACCAGAGGTCTTACATTTCTTATTTATATTAGATTTCATACTACCACTTTACAGTTTTTCTTTTCAAAATGGCACTCAGGTATAGATTAAAAATAGGGTTTCCCCTCTTTCGTGTCTGCTTCTCACTGATGATGTTCCTCTTCATCATCATCATCCTTCCTTCATCATATTTTCCTTTCTCTCCTACTCGTACATCTATTTGCAAGTCATTTTCAAAACTTTCTGTCACTAAGCTTGAGTTTCCTGTTTGCGCGCGCGCGTATGTGTGTGTGTGCGTGCGTGCAGGTTGATTCGAGTGCAAGAGGACAGAGCTGGCTGTAGCCAATCCTAATCCCCCGTTCGTTTCCACTAGCAGTTGCTAAGGTTACAAATTACCTTTGGCGCTGGTAAGTGGTTTCTTTTATTACACTGGGCGCCCTAATCCTTTTACTGAATACATATTTCATTTAGGATTTGCGTAACAATGGATACAGTTGTTCTAAGAATATTCCAACTTCAGCACACTGTTTTGTTCACGCTCATCAGTCCTGCTGCCAGTGTATCAGACCTGCCACTCTCTTTTCTTTGTTAAATCTCCTCTTTTTTGAGTAACTGTTACTTTCTCAAACGATTGGAGTCATAGAAAAGCGTGGCAAAAGTCTAAATGAGCGGCACACATACTGTTAGAGGGCTAACAAGGCATCTATTTATCTGGCGTACGATCGATTAGACAGAATTCTTCCCTGAGACTGCTGTTCAGCAGGAAACTACAAAGGAAAGTATTCTTTTCTGCTCTCTCTCTCTCTCTCTCTCTCTCTCTCTCTCTCTCACTCTCTCTCTCTCTCTCTCACTCACTCTCTTGCCAACGGGTTTAAATAAAAGAAACCGGTATGATTGAAAATAACAAAACGTTGACAAATCTGATCTGAATGAAACAATGTTCATTCCCATGTCAATAGAGCCCTGTCTGTGGATGAGTCAGTAGCTTGAGCCTGGCCATCCTCTCTCATCTCATACTATCGCACTGCACACACACACACACACACACACACACACACACACACACACACAGGACATCATACACACAGGACATCAAAAAGCTATTGTGTGTGTGTGTGTTTGGTGCTTACAGGCGATGACCTGGGGGTCAGCATGTTGAGAGTAACATACAAGTGAGCCAGATAACGCAGATATCGCAGGTAGAGACACTGTATCTAGCATGGAAATACAGGATCTGCAAGACCATGCACCCGTGCATGTGTGTGTGTGTGTGTGGCAGCGTGAAGGAGTGTGCATGTATAGCTGTTTCTTGTTTCTGTTGACATAGCAAAGGCCGGGGTTTAGATTCGATTCGATGAGAAAAAATACTCCCTGTATGAATGGAACACATTAGAGTTGTCTTCTTGTTGTGTGCCTAAAACACTCACAACTGCTGTTTTAACTTGGCTTCACTCGCTCCTACTGAATACATGTATTCCCCAAAAGTATTCCCTCTGTTCTATGCTGCTTTTAGGGGCTGAGGGTGATACATACAGATGCAATAAGGCAGAGGACGAGGCAAGAGGGGTACCCTTGTAAGCAGGAACACAACCTTACATCTATCTGTCTGTTTGAAGGAAGAGAGAAGCTTTCAGCGCTCGGAATCCTGCCCGTTATTCTGTGTGGCAGTAGAAAGTGTGTATGGGGGGGTTGGGGGCGCTCTTTGCCAGCTTGGTCTCATGGGCACCATGGCTTAGAGGAGATAGGCCGCCGACCAACATATCTCGCCATCCTTTACCCTACGAAGCCTTCGTTCAGATCTCTCCATTTACTGAAGAAGGAAGAGGCAACAGACAGACAAAACAGGTCCATTTCCCATCCTAACAATCCCATCCTCTCTTCTCTCTCTCTCTCTCTCTCTCTCTCTCTCTCACCTTGCCTTTCTTTAGTTTACTTCTTTATTTCTTCCCATTACAGTAACTTGTTACAGTAACCCATTACAGTAAATTGTTCTCCCTTTATATACCGTCCGACCATAATCTAGTCCCTGACTTGTAGTTTTAGTGGAACTGTGTTATGGCGGTCCCAGCAAATTTTTAAATGATTTAGTGAAATACAATTTGTTGTTTTAAATTCTGTGTTTAAAATTGTGGCGTGAAAATGTACACATCATTTTAACTTGAATATTTCATTTACAGTATGAATTGGCCTTTTTTGTTTTCACATTCTCAATAACCTTTGTGTGTGTGTGTCCTTGCCACACATTCATAATCATTCATCTATTACAAGAAAAATAGGAGCAAATATATTTTAAGATAAAATAGTTTTTATTATTTACACATGGCAGCACATCACACGAAGAGCGTGTATCCAAATATTTTTAATGAAAATATATATAACTACATATTAAATATTAAATAATGTTAATCAGAAACATTGAAATTTGAGTAGGCTACAGCTACTAATAGACAAAGTAGGGTACAGAAGAATCACTTTAATGATACCATTGTGTCTGTACACTTACATTGTCGTACTGTTTCAGTTGGCTGTGTAGTCGGCTAGGCCTAATACCTGTACACAATAGAACAAAACTGAATTGAATTGCTCTAAATAGAATGATTACTTTACATTAGAAAACTTTGGAATTCCCTTGTTTGCACGATTTCTGTCAGATGAGACGCGACAGCAAGTAACTAATGTCGAAAATAGTCTGCTAGGCTACTTGAGAAGCCTTTGCACAAAAGACTTCTCGTGGAGTCAAGCAGGAGATAGATATTCTCGCACCACAGCAACACCCACAGCTTCCAACCCACGATGACGTGATGATAGTCGCTTGTTTTCCTGTTGAGGGAAGATTTAATAAAAGTAGAAAAACAAACAAGGGGCCTGTGTGGTGACGGGGTTGGGGGTGGGGTATATAGGTGGAACTGGACACATCCTCTTTTAGGAAGGAAGCGGATTTGTGGAGAAAGCAAACAGAAGCTATTGGCGGCTCTCGCTAACCCCGCCGTGAACCGTATACCTCGTCGACACCCCGGTCGTCCCACCTTCCGACTACTTCCCATTACCTCTGCACGACATTTAACCTACACACTGGGCAGGGCTCAGGCTCGCACGCGCATCATTGTGTGAGAAATTCTGAAAAGGGAAGGCGGGTATAGGCATACATACCAAGGCGGATCAGGGGAATTGGGGGCAAGGTCAAAAATAGTGAAAACCCGCACGTTCCGAGTAATTTATTACATTACTATACATTTCTTTGCACAGATAGGCCTATTCGATGTGTGAGCCATATAGTCAAAACTTTCCTGATGTATATAGGCTCTGTAATATTATATGGCTATAGACTATGTCTTGCAAAATAATCAGAAGAGGGATTCTGAGCTGTCTATAAATTCTAGATCTAAGAGTATAGGCTTAGTGTAAAACTAGGACCAGTCTGTATAGAGAAACGGCCACAGAATACTGGAGACAGATTCACAACTACACCTGCCACTCATCAATGTTTGATACGCAGCTCTGAATAATGGAGCCTCGACCAGGCGCGAGCAGTGACACATTAACATCTCCGCGACGCTCCAACATCTGCCGCCGTGCACGTCTAATAATCTGGCGGTAAATAATTAATGAACTGCTGAGACGTTATAGGCGAGATATTTGCGGTAATAAAGCAGATATGTTGGCTTTGTGTCTCACACTCTATAGAGGCAGCAGGCAGAAGGCAGGCTTACTGGGCTCACAAGTGTAGCTTATATCAGTGCCGTGCGTATGAAAAACAACACGAGGTCTCAATAGCTGGACGCGAGCCTTCGTGTGACGCTTTCACCTCGATACAAACATTTATAGGATTATAAGAGCATGGCTGACTTCATCAAAACAGACTAATTCGCTGAGTATTAGGCTAAAATTGACTTGGTTAAACATTAGGCCTACATTTAAGTTGATATAGGCTACACAATAATCATATTAATAACAATAACAGTGGGCTATACTATAATATTATTAATGATAATAATAATAATAATAATAATAATAATAATAATAATAATTAAGTGACCTACAGGCTACATTTAAATGGTGCTGTTGTCTACACATTTTAAAGGCTTTACATTTTAATATTTATAATATACATGTAAATATAAATATATATATATAAATATTCCAGAGTCCACTTCCAAAAGTCATCAAAAACAGACCAGCTTGTGTCCACATTTACATATTAAAAAATTCAAGAGAGCAGCCTACCATAAATTAGGCTTCTGATTACATGTTGACTTACTCGAATGCGCATTTCAAATATAGCCCTAACAATGTTACGTAGCATAACGAATTTGTAAAATAATAATAATTCGTATAGGCCTGTAAAAAATAAGCAAATGGATATGATTAACTATATTTAACAATGTATTGTTTACATACAAGTATTATAAGCATATATAAAATATGATACAATATAATAAAATATGCATTGTAATCGTCTATGCCATAATCTATGTTTAATTGTGTTTATTAACGAAAAGTTTCTGATGGCATCTAACTGTTAACACAGACTAGGAACATATGCACAGCTTTTTCTGGTTATTGTTCTGAAAAGAAAAAAGTCCAAATGCTCCGCATATAGATTCTTCTTTTACCAGAATATTTCCAATATTGTAATTTAATAGCAGCCTATGGGCGTGCATAAACATATTGATTTATACCATTTAAATGCTGGAGTTGGGCCTTTGTTGTAAGCCTATATACTTGGTTGTCTTTAACCCTGGCAGCTGGGTCAAAAAGCGGAACCTGTTGAACCTCCCCGCTCCTCTCCTCTCCTCTCCTCTCCTCTCCTCTCCTCTCCTCTCCTCTCCTCTCCTCTCCTCTCCTTGTACCTGTCAAAGCCACACAGCTCAACGCTTCTCCCCTGCGCGTTCCCAGACGCCTGTTATTGATCTCGCAAGCCAACTGGGGCCCCGTGACACAGATCAGATTGGACAGGTGGTGTTCACCCGTGAGGAACGGCATTTGTGGTCGTCACATCCGCCGTTATTATCCTGTAAGTTAATATCGAATTGGATTCTGTGCTAAGTTTCAAACTTATAGCGGCCCGATGAGGGGGGATAGCCTTTATTATAGCCTAGCCTATAGTCTATCGTCTGAAAATGACGTTGGTGATACCCGTGAAGCCAGACGAATAGACTGCAGTGCAAAACTTCAGAGGTAAAAAACGGAGAAAGTAAGCTATTGAGAAGGGCCTTTTTCACACCAGATATTGTAGGCCCAGGTAAGATGTGATTGTGCCTTACAGCGCCTTGAAAGTTGTCGCGGCTGTTCATTTTGAGACTCCATAATTTAATACTGTGGGACTTGTTCTACTTTTAGAAATCGCATTAACCACTCTGAAAGGGTTACCGATTTATACCACAGTTTCAGCGCTAAAATATTAAAACAAAGTGAATAAAGTTACAATATCCCTAAATAGATTTTCGAGGGAAAAATGCCTACATCCAAAGCCCATTAAGTTATAATTACAAAATGATACTGTATATCAATAACACTTGATATACAGTAAAAATATAATCGTTGAACTTCGAGTAATCTATATTGGAAGTTAAATAATAGTATTACAATAATAGTGAATTATTATAGAGAAAAATTTTATGATTTATGGAATACCAGTTATTTGAGTTTACACTATAGCCTAGGTGAATTTGTGCCCTAAAACTAAAATAACCTCCATACTGATGTCACAACCTGGTCACGCTACTTAACGGAATTTATAATGACCTGCACCTCATATTCTATATACAGACTATTTTACTTTCTGGATTTATACTATTATTATTGCTATTCAGACAGCAAACACGTAGCCTACATAGGCTATATTCCACATGGACGGTGTTATTAATCTGTATTCCGAATGAATGTGCGAGTAGCCCAAGTGTGCACGTTTAAATTCCGATATTAGGCCTACACTACATCACTGATATTCCACCAAATATGTCGACGTTAACAAATGGTAATGTTAGTGATAAGTATACACAACAATAACAATATTCTAAATACGAGTGGAATATGAGTAGCCTAGCCTATTTAACGAAATTTTCTCACAAACAATCTCGCATTTGCTCGCAGGCCGACATGCAGACTGAGCGGAAATTACATGGTCTGTCTCCTTTTCACTTCATAGCTTGCTCCTGCTTGACTTGGGGGTAAACGGGCAATCGAGTGCAGTAATGTCAAAAGATGAAGTCAAGGATGGTCGTGTACGGCATATATATCTAGGGGGATGGCAGAAAGACCGAGTAACGTCGGCCAAAAACAAATAAAAGACAAAGACAGGATCTGTGGGGACACCCGATGGTGTAACCTTTGTAAACACTACAAACATACAGTATGGGAGGGGGCGTCCCCTGGTAGGCTAATAACTGAATAGTTATTTGACCGTAGAGCAAGCTTATGTTAATACGCACACATATCCCGTATACATCTCACTATAGGCTATTATTATTTAACAAATGAAATGGCGTCCTGGGTGAAATAGGTTAGACTATGCGTCTCGGATGCAGTGTTTAATGGGACGTTGCAGAAAGAGTTGAATAGTCTGGCCTGTCAAGCCGATGCTATCAGAGGTCTGTAGCTCTTTCACATTAAGCTGCGAGAGCAATATGTCAGCCACAGTAATTACTAGCGCGGATCACCAGCTTCTATGACACAAGGCTAAAAGGCCCCACCACACAACTCATATTTGCATTCAAGAGTCAATACACTTAATCACCCATGACAGTTGAGTCAAAAACGTTCATGCTTTCTCCCACTGTCAGAGTCAATGGTTTTTGTGACATAACGTCGTGTTCCAAAGTAAACGCGTATAGCCTATCCTACAAACGATTCTTCCAGGACTTATTGAGGAAATAGCCTTTACATGCATGTCAGTAATCCGAATTTCAATATTCCAAAAAATAGTGAAATAATTTGGTATATTATTCCACTATAACTGAAAATGTCTATATTTCACATTCACCTATAGTGTCTGGGTTTAAAATGTTGACATATTCTGAATATTAACGCATAATAATGTCAGACCAAAAGCAAACTGTATTGTGTGACATCCATGTTAGTAGCATTAAACTTATATTTATTCAACTATTATTTACATTCACATATAGCCTAAGATTTATTCAGTCCATTCAAACGTATGGATATCATTAAAGTTAGTAATTTATTAGTTAGCTATAATATTTACTGTAATAGATTGCATACCCTACTGGAGTATTACAACAACGCACTATTAACTGTGTCTATAGTCTCAAATGAAGTCGCACTTAAGATGAATCTTAGAAATATTTACATGCAGTGAGGGGAAACTGGATTAGTGAAATTGTTTGTTTGTTTGTTTGAAAATAAAGACGGGAATCCACTTTAGGGATCTAGTTTTTACCTGACTTGAAGGGCTGTGATGCGTGTAAATTCGTCTCAGTCCACACGGGGGGTAGACGATGCGGAGGGACCGAGAGCTGTGTAGGCTACACATGCTGGTGCAATGGGGATAAATGGTTTTAAGTTAACATAAGAGACAGCTGACATAGGCCCTCAACCCGGGGCTTTTGATATGGCAAGGCAAGCACGCCCTTCAGTGACAACGTTTACATACACATATTTATTCCGGCTACACTACATGCACACACATTGTACGTAAGAGTAAGAATGTTACCATAAACCTATTTAAAATATTAGTGGAATATGAGCGCATGGCACTGTAGATAATATTTATAATGTGCTTAAAGGCTAGGTCTATATATGCCCATATAAAATGTTCCAGATGGAACATGAATGGCGGCCTTATTTAAGAACAGGCAATTTGAATATGCTGCTTACATGACCAATATTCAGAACATTACAATATGCTGACATTTGTGAAATATCGGAATAGGCCTATATTTCTCAAACCTCGCGTGTTACCTGGCTTCCATGCAGGTTATATGCAACTTAACCTTCAAAAAAGCAACCCTCACAAAGCAGGAACGGAAGAAAAGGTCGTATTGGAACACCACTCTTCCGGAGTCTCTCACTCACAAGTTCCAGGCGCGCGGTTCCATTGAGTTGGCAGAGTTTTTTTTTTCGTGGAGGTTCATTAGAAGTAACGAGTTGACACAAGGTAAATCTAAACGCCGAGGCGCTATTCTCCCCCGGCCCGGGGAGGAGCCCTCATTAACTGTCGGTAACAACCCGTGTAAATACACTGATTGGACAGCTCCGATACAAGCTCCCAATCCCTGCCAGGAAGTCCCCTTAATGAGACCACACAATACAAGAGGAGGGAGAGAGGGAGAGGGAAAGAGAGAGAACGAGAAGAGGACGTAAAAGAGGGGAGGAAAGTTGTATGATGAGAGATTGAGATGTGAAAAAGAAAGAGAGAGCTAGTAAAAACTTTTAAAGTCCAAATTTAGGCAAATTTAAGGCTAAGCATAGCATATTTTCTACAGTAACTGCTTTTAAAAAATGTTTATGTGTCTAAAAAGAGTAGACACATATGCCTACGTCTATTTAGTAGCCTACTTGTTAACATCAGTTTGTCATTGTTGGTCATTATAAATGCAGCCCAATTAACGCTAATTATTTACGGATTATGCTAAATTGTGTTGGAACAGAAGGCGACATAGGCCCGTGTTTCAGTCATGTAAGAAAACCTGTCAAGACGATTTTCTATTCAAAGCAAGTTTTAATAATAGGAGAAATGTACCTGCTTGTTAGCTGCTACGAGCTTGACCTGGTCCAGGCCGGCAGGTCATTCTCCAAAAGACAATATTCTCCCTCACTCGATGGAATAGTCTACAATACCACAGGCCTGCTAGTAGTATTTTAAAATGCATCCTTTTATAGTGGCTATTTGTGTTTTTCATAAAAGCTATATAAACTCCATAAACCTCACATGTAAAATTAATCGCATATAAAAAGTTTTTCACAAGATTTAAAAATCCATATAGTGTTTTGGCGCGAGCTATATTTGATTCGTTCACAATTTGGGCAAACTGATCTCCATGCGGAACAAACTTACAAGAGCCGTGCTAGGGTCGGATTTCCACCCTGGTCCTGGACAAGTGGACAAGTGAAATCGGGGACAGCAGCCCAAACCCCAGCGGTGGAAGTCCCTCTGTTGCAATTCTGCACGAAGCATAAAAAGGTGTAGAAGCGTAGAGGAAGAAACAGAGAAAGAAGACATAACAGAAGCACGTGAAGCGTAATCCTTAATTGCACACGCCAAACCACTCCCAAACTCTGCAATCTCCTTATTTTACATCGATATTAACTCCGAGTAGGCCAACTGTACCCTGAAGTGCGTGCATGCAAAATATAGCCTAGTCTTTAAAGCAGAAAGGAACAGAATAGAAATTGCTTCAACGCACCCGTTATCACTCCAAAAGCTCGCTCTCTGTGGTGGAGTGCGCGCGCTGCAACTCCACGCACCGACTCGCCGGTATGTTGGTCAGGGAGGAGTTTGTCTCCGTGCCTCCGCGCAGCCTTTTCTGGCCAGTCTCTGACAAGCCGGGGTCAACGAGGGAGCCAAAACTACCTTTCTTTCGTTCGTTCCGTCTCTCACGTTATTCTCTCTTACATTTTTCGACACCTCGTAGACTACTTTCTCTGATCCGTCTGATCCAGTCTGTCTCACACCCCCGTGCATGACGTAACGCCACCTTAATTTATTTGCTGCCCCAGAACACTCTAACGTATCCTAGATACAAAATTACTCACACAAATGCGCTGAAATGTGACTAAATGTGTCGAAAACCACGCTTCGCCTGTTAATCTCATACCGATTTTAGCATAGCCTTCATAAACTTGATGAGGTTATTGGAGGTGATTTTTGTATATATCGCAATTAAAATTGTTTGTATTGGCGTGACTGACGGTTGCTGTAAGTAAACACAGGAGACGCTGAAATACTCGCTGGGTATTCAGAGCTTTCGTCCCCCGCTGCTCCGCGTTAAAAGCGGGGAGCGTTTAGCGAGCCGTCGGATAAACACACAATTACGGCAGGTGAATAAACTTGTTTGGGGGTGTTAATTACATGCTTAACGTAAACAAAAGCCATGTAAAAGAATGTGAATTACCAATGGCTCTCGCAATCCCCATTCAGGTTTTACATTTCACCTCTAGTCTCTAGGAGTGTGTGTGTGTGTGTGTAGTCGTGTGAGAGAGTAAGGGAAAAGGGGGAAGTTAGTTTTAACGCCAGGGCTACCATGGAAATACCAGTGGTTACTTCCAGTCCACCGAGCTTTCCAACGGGACCAATTCAAGTGCCACTTGGAATTAATTCTCCCGAGGTTCGTATGACAGCATGGTGGACAGGACTGCTCCTGTAGACACGACGTGCCCCCCCACTCACACACACACTACCTCTGTGAACAAACGCACACCAGATCGTGCGCGCGCAAACACACACACGCATGAGCACACCAAACGCCCTGCTTTAAGCTCATCACCAACCGGCAGTGTATCGCACATGCGTTTGCAGCCAGGCATGTATACGTGCACACACAACAGTCGAAATAGGCCTATTTTGACCCTTGCCAAAAACTCACTCACGCGTAAAAGTGCGCAAACGTGCGTAATCGCACATTTACGATAAGGTTTATTAATGAAAGCCAAGGTGCGAAGTGAAAACAAACAATGTAGAGTAGGCTATAAGACGCATGCATTGATGTCTACTCACTCTCATTACACGCTGGAATCGGCGGTCTATCTGGCCAACGCCGAAGAATGTGCAAAGGAGGGCGAAAGAAAAGTTTTGAATTCCTCAATGATTTTGTAGAAAGGCGGCTTAGAATCATTATGTCAGCTTTACAGAGGCCGGATTAGTCTATGCAACGTCTTATACGCGGCCCTTTCACAATGTGAGTACTGTTCGCGTTAGAGTGAACTCACACTATTTTAAATCTTGTCTAAATATAAAGCAGTGCGGGCACTTTTGTCACAAACATGAAAATCATCCCGCCTTGGCTACCGCTAAGCCAAGTCCTATGACACAATGTGCAACCCGAGCATTCCCCATACGACTAGATCCATCTAGAATACAGGAAAAATGCTTTTATGTCCCCAACACGCTTTTATGTTGCTATTTGATAGTTAATTCCAATTGTAATGACGTTAATTAGAAGACCTGACCTACTATCAAAAACACCAGTAATAGGGGCACCATCAAAGACTGGGCCATTAACAAAATACTTTACAAATTCAAACGACTGATGCTGATTTGTTTAATCAACACAAAGCTGCGCATTGATACTCTTCTTGCACCATAGCAATAATAATACGTGGAGGCAGCGGGCTGCGGACCAAGGCTGCACCACATCATCCCAGAGGCCAGGCCGAGGACAGAGGCTAGAGGTACGGAGTCAGAGTGCAGCCCTATGCACCAGGACCAGCAGCTGCTTGGGTGGATGCGGCCAGCCAACACCAAGTACCAACAGCGCAACAGTCCGAGTAAAGTCAGGCCCAGACCACATCACAAAAATGTCACACGACATGTCGTGCTTGTTGTTTATCTCCGGAGCTTCCAAGGTCAATAGCCAGCAGACTATGTGCGTCATATTTTGAATATTTCATAAAATAATAAAATTCAAGGAATGACCTGCACTGCAAGAGAAACGGAGGACCCGCTCGCTGCCCTCACACAATAGAAATAGAACAAATAAAACGTAAACAAGATTGCCAGTAAAACTGTAAAGAAAACAGTGCACACATTGACTCGGTTCTATTCAAAGTCTCCCGTATTGCTGCCATAGGTCTTCCATTTGTCACACTTTTAAGCTTCGTTTGCCTCCTCCCTCCTCCCATCTCGTGTCTGCTAAGCATCTCTAGCCTACATATCTTCTTTAGCTTTAACGAGCCTCGTTAAGATCGCAATAATATTCCACCCTCTAATTGCTCATTCCATTCAGCAGATAGGCGAGCATTGGCTCGCGCTTGATGCGCGCCGTGCTGTGGGAGGGTTGTGTTGAGATTGGAGGCTCCGATAACCCCCCGTGTGTGCTGCACAAGTGGTGAAAGCCTCGCGCTACGTACTGGCTAATGATTGGCACGCTTGACAGTGATTGGCAGGGCTGCCATGACAACGCTACAACGACACCAAGAAGACCAATAGAAAAGGGAAACAAAATGTTTCAATGCTACACTCACGGCGGATTTAGGGGGGAGATATTATGAGGCTGGTGTCATTAGGCGATAGCCATTGAATCATTCAATCTTTTTACTTACCGTATTTTCGGTTTTTCTTTTTCTCGATAATTTTTATTCTCTCTCAGGTCATTTCCATGGTTTTCAGATCCCCTTTAGAGCTTTATCCCTCCCATTTCTTCCTGCCAAACTTCGCTGATCGCCCTCTGGTCTTGGCGAACAGCGCTCCCACTGCCAGGTCTCCAGAAGACTTGTCCATGTTTCAGCTACCGACCCTCAACTTCTCCCCGGAGCAGGTGGCGAGCGTCTGTGAGACGCTGGAAGAGACCGGGGACATCGAACGGTTGGGCCGCTTTCTCTGGTCCCTGCCAGTAGCGCCGGGAGCATGCGAGGCGATCAACAAACACGAGTCCATCCTTCGAGCCCGCGCGGTGGTGGCGTTCCACACGGGGAATTTCAGAGACCTCTACCACATCCTGGAGAATCACAAGTTCACCAAGGACTCGCACGGCAAGCTACAGGCCATGTGGCTGGAAGCCCACTACCAGGAGGCCGAGAAACTCCGCGGGCGTCCGCTCGGACCAGTAGATAAGTACAGGGTGCGGAAGAAGTTTCCGCTGCCTCGGACCATCTGGGACGGCGAGCAGAAGACGCATTGTTTCAAGGAGCGGACGCGGAGCCTGCTAAGGGAGTGGTATCTTCAGGACCCTTATCCGAACCCCAGCAAGAAAAGGGAACTGGCTCAGGCCACCGGACTCACTCCTACACAGGTCGGGAATTGGTTTAAAAACCGAAGGCAACGAGACAGAGCCGCGGCAGCGAAAAACAGGTTAGTACAGTGATTTATCTCCGTCAAATGCATATACAAACGTTTTAGCGTGCAATAATACCGTAGATTCTCAAGGTAAAATAGGTTTTGACATTCAGTGGAATATAGGCTATATCGTTAAACTTGCTGACAGAGTGTCGGGAACATGTAGCCTAAGCAAGCCTGCGCTTGCAAGAGGGAGGGAACAGCACGGCGACATTTTAGTTATGAAATAGGGAGCAACAAAATAGTATTTGTTAGGCTACTACTGAAGTTATTTTTAAAATATTGTCTTTTTTTGCGTAGATAAAATATTGTGCTGAAACAAAACGCTCGCAAACATTTATAGAAATTTTAAAAATATGCTTTATTTTTAAACGAAACGTATAATTGCAGGCTAGAAGAAAACAAACTGTTTATTTTCAACAAAATAGGCAACGCATACAGGAATAATAATAAAAACAGGTTAACATTTGTAAAATATAGGCTAAATATAGTTATTTAAAACCAGGAACAGGTTTATTGAATGTTCTTTTTTCCTATTAATCTCTAGCTACTTTTTATTTTGTGTAAAAGTGATTTAATGATATAAAGTAGGCCTAGTATAAAACACTTAGTGTGGCAAAAATATTATGCCCTTGTGTAGCCTACGTTTTAGCCTACTATTTTAAGCTACTATTTTAGCTAAAAAAATAGTATACATATAGGCCTATGTATTTCTATACTAGTTGGCTTGGGATATGTAGATATTTAGTTTGCACCGTTTGGAATTAACGACAATTAAATCTATCCACAAACATGGATTTTTGAGATAGCTTAATCTTTTTTGCAAATAAACACTATTGCTTTATTCTCTATGTTGCCAATACCCCATTTATTTTTATCTAAGTTGCACTATATTGCAGTAGTTAAGAAACAGGAAATTATAATAATATTGATATTACCTGACAGTACAATATGTATAAAAACAAGTTCAAACTATAGACCATATTCATAACATAGATTGGTGTATCATTCTTTTGAAAAGCTGCAATTGATTGGAAAGCCATATCACGGATAGAACTAAGCCATATGAATACTATTCTAATCTTTTTGCTAAATGAATAGCTATATTTCCCGAGCACCGTTATCCCGCTGTGATGAAGTTATTATCATGAGTGGATCGGAGACAAACATTTAGGGTGATTGGAGTAAGCTGGACCCTGACGTCACACCATTCATACATAGACCCATATTACACCAATCGGAAATATATCGCAGCAAAAGACATATCCCATCGCTGCACGTTACTTTTTGATTTGCAGCTATTTTTATTTCCAAAAGTGATGAAATGCCATGCGTTGCACGACAAGACGGTTGAAGGCTTAAAATGGTGAGGATAACCGTGATTGTTAGGACTTTTGACTAAACGTCACATTTGTTCCACATTTGGTAGTCTAATAGCGCTGCGTTGTGTGCCCTGAAAGCTGCTCATGTCTGCCGGCTATTTATTAAAAGCATGCATGGCTGGGGCCCGCAAGAGAAAAGAAAGGCGAGAGTGAACCCTATTTTGCAGGGGGACATTCTCATGTCTAATTGCCATGTCTTTTTCCCCTCCTCGTCTCTCTCTTTTCCCCTCTTTAGGCTTCAGCACCAAGCAATAGGACCAAACGGTATGCGGTCCCTTTCAGAGTCCGGTCTCACTCCGCATAGCTCGGCAGAGTCGCCCTCGACCGCCGCCAGTCCGACCACCAGCGTTTCCAGTATGACAGAGCGGGTGGACACGGGCACGTCCATTCTCTCAGTCACGTCCAGCGACTCGGAGTGCGATGTATGATAGCTACGGAGAAAAAAATAAAACACAAACAAAAAGAGAAATATTTACAGGGAAATGGACCTGAGAGAGAGAAAAAAGACTTATGAAATATTGCGGATGAAAAAAGGACCGATTGATTATAAATATAAATAAAAAAGAGATAAGAGCACGTCTTTTTTTGTAAAAAAAAGCGCTTTCAAAGGACCCACGCCTCCCCCTCATATGCCCCGCACGCACACCACCATATTACTAGCCTATATTTGCATGATGTTTTTTTTTATTATTTTTTTTTTTTAATCGGGGGAAAATAAACCTGAATTCAAGATTTTCCACGAGGAACACCGATCAGAGGGAATTAAACGCCGATCGTCCATCGCCCTTTTCCATCTCCGTTTTTGACCAAGTGATGATAATTACTATTGTCACGATGGTGATGATGCAGCCGCCATAACACAGACAAGATGCAATCCTGTTTTTTTGTTTGTTTTTTTACTTTGTGTTCATCAGACAATCATTTAAGTCGTAAGCACCTTTTTTATTTTAAGAATACACTTCACTGCCTGTGTGGGGTTAACATGGTCAAAATGTGGAACGGGTCGTCTATGACTGTATCAGATTATTAATTTTATTTTCGAAATTTTATATTGAATTATGTATATCTGAAATAACGCGATCATTCTCCCGGTCTGTAATATACGTGTAGAAATGCTTGTATATAATTATTGCTCTCCCCCGCCTCATCCTGTTTTTCTACCCCACCCCCACTTTTCTTGACTTGGTGTTCCTACATAAAATTATTGTCAAAACGTACGACGAACTGCTCTAGGCGTTTTTGTTGGTGGGGTTGTTTTGTTTCTATACTTAACATGGAGGGAATTGTTGACACAACTTACCAGTCACATTTATGCAAAAGAGGTTTAATATAAATAATGAAATATTGCTTCATGAATTCGTTCAAGTCGTAGCCTGTATATTTTGTTTTCCTTCAGGGTCGCTCAAAGCGCTTATCTACATTAGGACTATTCAATGTTTCCTTATATTGCGTGGTTATTATGTTAATGTATACATTTCTAAAAAAAATCAAATACAGTATACATTTTTTTCTTACTCCCTTGCATTTAGTCTCTCTGTTTCAGCACGCGCTCGATCCGATTACGAGCCTTTTCGGATAAGAACATTGATAAGTGGCCAAGCACATGTTCATATTGGGGCATTATTGGATTTCCAAACCATAATAACCTATTCCTGCTCTTCGACGCTCACCGCTGCTTTATACGTGTCCAAACCCTTATGCTGGGCAGAAAACGTGCTATATGCGCGTCCCTGCACATACTGCACATTTTATAGCAAACGTCAACGTCATATTGCACTTAAAATTGTGAGTGCTGTTTCCTCTTTTGTTTACGGTTACTAGTGAATACAGAAATTAAGTAAACGCGCCATTAAATGGGCTAATCACGAGGGGACTCCTCCCCTGTCCCAATCTCCCATTGTGGCCCACTGAAAAGAGCTTTTCTTCCCCAGAAGAGAACCATTCCCCCAAAAAGGCTTTCTCTCCCACAGCCCTTCCATCTAAATCCCCAACCAATTATACTGCAGACTATGGCCGATTTGCCAGGACACTGTTGCAGGAGCGATAGTTTTGGTGGTGACCTAGCGTATAGGAAACGTCTCATTCCTTGAAGTTTAGAAAGTAGGCCAGCGGGCATAAGTCTTGGTTCGGGATGATCCACCGATCTCAAAAAGTGCAGAAATTCTAGAAGTGACGCACAACAGAAAAAGACAACACTATCAATACTGTGAAGCCCATAGATTTAGTCTGGTCACGGCTGTCACCGACAGTGGACACATAAAACTCTATTAGCCTATTGTACAGGAACAACACATTTATACAAATATGTGAAAAGTGATTGTCCAATTGCAATACTGCCAGTATTTAGTCCTTGGCTTTTAGTCAACACATTGACCGGACATTGCCCAATGCTAAAGCAATCGTCCTGGCACAAAATGTGTGCTGTCCTCTGAATTATTCTGAGATTGATATCCTCCAAACAAATTATACAAAAAGTCGGTTAAATCTATCCAGGCCACTTATTGATCCCTAAATATATAAGCGAAGCCACGATGCACTAAACAAACAGACTTCAGAAAACAGCCGTAGCTGCATGAAACAAGCGATCTCCAATGCTGACATGCGGTAATTGGCAGTAGAAGCAAATCTGTATTTTAAGACGATTCTGGGTCTTAAATCGGCCTGTGCGAGACAGATAGGGCCTATCAACAGCACCGAAAGACCGACGGAGAGAGAGGGAGGCCATGGCACAGCCCCACCACCGGCCAGTCCCTGATCTTTATGGGGGGGGGGGGCCGCCCCCCCCCGCGCCCCCCCGCGGGGTGGGGGGGGGGGGGGGGGGGGGGCGGCGCCAATTAAAAGGTACGCTCCTCGATTGTTAAAGCTTAAATATCTGTCCG
>JAOEHI010000007.1:1270224-1294989 GCA_025447815.1 Percopsis transmontana | reverse complement strand
TGTGTGTGTGTGTGTGTGTGTGTGTGTGTGTGTGTGTGTGTGTGTGCGTGTGCGTGTGTGTGTGTGTGTGTGTGTGTAGAAATGGAGCTATTAGCTCACACACCATATACCATTGTGTATCATAGCACTTCATAGTTGCTACTGGATTCCACCTTGTTTGTTCAACACTACATTTGGCGTATTCCCAGTGTAACACAAAACTGAATGGTGAAAGCAGGGCTTCTGGAGATCCAGTCTGAACAGCTACTGTATAGCCTCATTTTGATTTCGTTCCACAACCTATGTTTAACTCATAATGATCATTTAATGCCATAAGCTTGCCCATAAGGGCTTTAGGGCAAGTAAGTAGACACAGTAAGGGGTTCTTTCAGGATAATAATTAAGATGAAGCTCATGTTTTGGTAAATATGAAAGGAAATCGATTTTGGTTGCTTTTCTAATACAGAGCTGTCTTGTCACAGTGGTGGAATACAAATGGAAAACAATGGAATGATAACAGAAAACTCACAATCGGCAGGACAATCAGTATGTAGGATTACTGAAGAAACACAATTTAATTTATGTACAGAATATCCTCACTTTATTATTTATCCTATTTCTACATCCACACACAGTAGACTACAGTAGATACAAACACCATGACTCCTACTGATGACACCGCTACAACATCAAACAATCTCACTATATCAAACACACACACACACGAAATTGAGTGTGAGCAATTGGATAGAATGAAGAGTAGAGCAACGGGAGAAGCTGAGAGCGGTCAATTGTCTTAACTCAATAGTGTGTTCTTGGCGTGACGGTGTCAGTGGGCAATGTGCACTCTTTTGATCTCCCCTGATGTAATCCTCTCCAGCTCATGGCGGGAAAACCCCCGGGGGGAGAGCAGGGCAGTGTGGGATGAAGATATCACTTCATTCAAATGTCACAAGCAAACAGGCTCCGTGGGATTGCAGGCGTGAGAAACACAAGTGCGCGTATGTATGTATATTTACGCATGCGTGGAGATGCTAATACCCTGTTACATATAGGTACGCACCATGCAGTGCAGTTTGTATCATGCCACAAACTAAATATTCTCCACCAGTAGGACATTGAATATACGACCATCTTGTGTCACAGTGCCATCTATTGGAACGTCAAAATACATACAAAAAACACAAACGTGTTTTTTCTTCTCACTGAAGTTTCTGCTGGAAATTATGTAGGCCTATATTATTTGTCAAACTCTTCTTGTAAATATTTATTTACAAGAAGTTATGTTTTTTATAACATACTGTACATTGATATCATAATAATTATGCATAGACCAATGCAAAGACCATTAGGCGACATTAGACAATGACACACAATGTGAGTGTCTTTCCCTAAATTCTAGTATCTCTGTGGAATCCCAACATAAATCCTACAGAAATATATAGCCTGTCTTTTGTGATGATAGTATCCCAATGCCAATTTTCACTCGCTATAACACAGCTACTATTTCTGCTTGGACCATATCAAAAAAGAGCTGGATTTATTTCTTACGTGCACTCTCAAATTGAAGCAGATTATCACTACTATTCTGGCAAGATGCCTACCATGTTTTAGTAGACCTAAGTGGAAAAATAATCCAGCTTTAAGTGTTGACGTTGAACATAAGGGGGTATCTCGGGCACACATTAAGTTTTAGTTGACTGATTGTGTTTTAAAGGGGCAATCAGAGATTGTTTTTACGCCAAAAGGGTGACAATTACCACAAACTGAGCGCCTATTATTACCAGAACGCCGGAAAATAAGACAGTAATTTTGGACTTCATTTGCCCAATCAATGACAACCAAGACCACATTAGTTTACTACCAATTTTATGAGCATTTCACAACTGTAGTCTATTTTTTTATGTGGCGTGTTTGTTTAATCCTAAATGATGTGGTGCAATATGTAGCCTATACAATACTTGAAGAAAATACGTAGCCTACTGCATGAAGGCCTACATTTAGAATGTAATGGCTTTATTAATTTTGTTTGCTCAATTGAATGTCATGATATGAACCAAATGGACTCCACGAGTAGGCTACTTCTACTATGAAATGGCCACTAGATGGCGGGGCATGCTCTTGTTCAAGTGCTTTTACTGCAATCAGTTCAATGTCAGGATAAAACGTCCTATGGTTCTTAAAATTGTATGACATCTACCGTATATATATATGCATTCTAGTAATAGAAAACAAAGATGAAATGTATAAATCAGAATCAGATTAATTGCCACGTAGTTTGCATAGAAGAACTTTAGCACGGTGCAGTTGTGCATGGTGCAGTAGCATTTATAATAAAAATGAAGATAATACAAGTATAAAGTTATTAAAGTACAAACCTAATCCTAAATTCACAGCATCATTACTTTTGAATGATGAAAAATATCTTTTGTAATCTACTTCTATTTTGTATAGGGGTGCAAATAGCTATCCTATTGGCCTACTCTCTGTTACCTTATTATGATGCTCACTGGACTTGTACCGGA
Organism: Percopsis transmontana; assembly: GCA_025447815.1. Taxonomy (NCBI): domain Eukaryota; kingdom Metazoa; phylum Chordata; class Actinopteri; order Percopsiformes; family Percopsidae; genus Percopsis; species Percopsis transmontana. The sequence goes on along the minus strand of JAOEHI010000007.1, from coordinate 1,292,485 downwards.
CTCTTCCCATTGTAAGGAATTACTTCTGGTGAATTGACAGGTCCGTTTACATTTTCTATGTGAATAGGCTAGGGCTAAAGCCTTTGTTGAATTATACTTACATTTCACTAAAGTGCTCAGTTAGAGCAGTTTACAAATTACAACAAGTAACCTTGAAGTGTGGCTGTTATTTATTAAAAGCGTGCTCTGCTTAACCTAACCCAAGTAGACATTTTTCTGTTTAACCTTGAACACACACTTCTTGGATACTACCTGTCTCTGTAATTGTGGGTAGTCTAAAGCCGCTTATCCTGAATTAACTCTCACATTGAACTGATTGCAGTAAAAGCACTTTACTGCCACGCCATCTAGTAGCCATTTCATGGAAGAGGCATTTGTGGAAGCAAACTACAGTTCATACAGTACAGTATCAAGACTTTCAGTTCAGTAAACGAAATTAATAAAGCCATTATATTCTAAATGTAGGCCTGTACTTCATGTAGTAGATGTTTATTCTGTAAGTAGTCTATTGTACTACATGCAGTAGATGTTTATTCTGTAAGTAGTCTATTGTATCATTTAGTTGATAAAAACAAACACACCACATACAGTAGTGGAATGCTCAAAAAATCGGTAGTAAACTAATGTGGTCTTGGTTGTCATTGATTGGGTGAATGAAGTTCAAAATGGCTGTGTAGCCTAAATTAACAGGTGGAGCTCATTTGACTATAAGAAAACGCACGTTTTTTTTTTTTTGGCGTTTTGCCAACCATAAAGCAGTATATTACGGCGTTATGGTAGTAATACGTGCTCATGTTGTGACGAATTGAGACACTTTTGGCGTTCCACACAGAAATATGCACATGCCCTAGAGCATGTGCATATGTCTCGCTCGCCCACAGCTCACTCCCTCGCCCTCCATTGAAATTACCCCAACCCCACCCGCACAGTTTTCAAACTGTTTTCTAACAAAGTCAGTTTGACTTTTGTATTTGGATGGGCGCCTATATAACCTACAGCGTGGGACAAAATGTCAGATTGTCCCTTAAACGATTAAACGAAAGTGGAATATATATCCTAACGTTTCTCAGCTATAATGGAAAATCTCCCCCTCGTGTCCTTATTTAGAGTTTATGACACAATCTGTGGGCACATAATCTCATTTATCTAGACATGGGGATCCCTTGTATGCATCCATGTGTGCGTCAATTCAAGTGTAGGGCCTAAAATAAACAAACGGTGTAAAAGCTTTAAGGTCACTGATACATTCCCACTCTCTCTATTCAACTCTCCACCCGGCCCATCGCTCACTATATAGTAAACGTATAGCCTACCAATGGTATGTTTTTCCTCTATCTCAATATGTGATTGTTAACCGCTTTGGCAAGCAAATGAAGGGCAGCAAAGAGCCAATCAGGCAGCGTGTCAATGGGTACAATGCAGGAGATACTTCAAGCAGCTGCAGAAACCAGTGTAGTGTAAGTTATCATGGAGAGGAGAAAAGGGGGATGAGGAAAACAAGATGGAAGGGGACAGAGAGTGGAAGGGAGAGAGAGATAGACAGGGAGAGAGAGAAGAGGGGTCATTCTGTTATTTTCTGTAACAATACTTTTGGTCTATTAGTATTGTAGTGTATTGTAAATGATATTTCTACCACTAAAATTTTGAAAACAACCAAATGCATATTTGCATGCAAAGTCACACCACAACAGCAGCAAAAAGTCATTTCCTGTTTGTTATGTGGTAGTTATTTAATGCTAAACTAGACTACAAATGTTCAAATGTATATCTCTAATGCCATGTAGGGCATATTCTATTCTTATAACTGAACATTTAAAGACCCTGTTCATCCACACAGATGTTTAGAGTTAATGTGGCTCATACGACCTCTATTCAGGAATGTGTGGACTTGTAACCGACCCTGATTGATTGACAGCTCCTTGAAACCCCATGTTGGTTTTGTTGCACCTGTTAGGATATATGCTTTTTGATCGTTCTGCTCTATGATTATATGCAGTTTGTTGATTTTAGCGAATTTAGCTCTTCAACACCTGTATTTTAATCGCAGGTGCATGTACACCTTGCACCCTCTGGGTGGCAGCAGTGTTCAGCTCAACATGGTTCCTTGTGTCTTCCACACTACACAAATTTAGGGTTTCACGTGTATTTACGCGAGGATGCCTCACAAACAGAAATACGAGAAGGGAAATATACAAAGGTTTTGCAATACTAAAATAAAATTTCACATTTTTATTTAGTTAGAAATCTCTATCTTTCATCTTAGCTATCTACTGAATAAGGTTGTACTATTATTCTGTAAACATGTAAGCCAACGCAGGAAACGTGTTGACCTACAATACCACAACATATTATGTTGTAAAATTAAAAAAACGATGACAAAGGTTAAAGGTTGTGGACATGGAGGGCTTGTTGTAGCGTGTGTGTGTGTGTGTATGTGTGTGTGGGGGGGGTTATGTTGTTTAATTCTAACAGGAAGAACAAACAATGCATGCCTACTCTGTTTCCGTAGCTATGAACAGGAAGACCATTTTCCCCCTCACTTCTTCCCATAACAGTGGGAGAGAGAGAGAGAGAATCCTGCCTGAAGTCATTTCAAACCTTTTCAGCAAAGATATTCTTCTGAAGACCCCCTTTACATGAAACAGAGGGCTATGTGCCACATTCAGCATATGATAAGCTCTAGCTATATCAATTACACAATCTATTATTACAATAAATAATAAATAATAATAAGTACAATTTACAAACCCCTGTTTTCCTTTTGCTCTAGCCTGTTACGTGTCAAGTAATCAATAGTTACAGTTGGTCAGCAACAAAGGAATAGTAAATATATCATGTATACACTAATATGCAAATGCTTAACAAACATGCAATGAACACACACACACAAACACAAACACACACACACACACACACACACATACATAGCGGCTGAGCAGGTCATACCTGTTAGTGTGTTTATGAAACATTTGCAAAAAAGTAGCCTATAGCCTCTGGTCTATATCTATCTTGCAGACTCTATCTTACAATTACAATTACAATTACAATTAGGTCATTTAGCAGACGCTTTTATCCAAAGCATCTGCTTTCTATCCAATTAAGATAGAATTACAATTCTATCTTAATTGATCCATTACATTACAGAAGGATTAAATACAAACCACCTTTTCTGTTGTTCTACTGTAAATGTTATGCTGTAAATCCTATGCTTATATGCGAATATACATACCAAAACATTCAATCAATGACATACACATACATGCACATATACGCACATCTAGCAGTTCAGCAGGTTGTACCCGTTGGTATGTTTAGCAGGAAACAGCCAGGTCTGTTCTGTACACAGTCAGACAGGCCTACTGTACACAAGCAAAACCAAATGTTGATTGATCTAAATTAGAGGGCTCTAAATTCACAAGCTCAGAACAGAATTATGACCGAGTTGTATAACCTTCAATTTCGTAGAAACAACATGTATAGGTTATCTCCTATGCACAATCACAGAATGCTAATAATAATAATATTTGTATGGCTACTTCACTAAAAAAGTAAGATGTTGCTACTTGCATTAGCATCATATCATTAAAACAACCTAACGATTTGTACGAGGACATTTGTGAGCTGCAATATGAATGGCAGTGAATGGGAAGTTAACTTTCTATATTAATTCTTTATTGATGTATTATATTAATACATCAATGTAGAATACATGATATTACAAAAGGCCAGTTGAAGGATGTATCTCTGTTGGTTACATTTGTCACAAATAAAATCTTGCAATGTGGAAAGGTCAAATGGTGCTTTAAACATGCTCCTCTCTGTAAATCCTTACTTACCTGCCACATCGTATCAAAGAATGACATGTTATTTGTGATTCCCATGTGACAAATGTAACCAACAGAGATACATCCTTCAACTGGCCTTTTTATGTTAAGCGTAACTGAACACTAAAATCAAACAGCACCATCTACAGGTTAAAAAGCTGATGGTGCATTTGGGCACAATGATGTCACTTGCCATACACACACCAAGAATTTTAGGCCATTCTGATAAATCAGTTCAACCTGTATACTGTGACGTTCCTGCGGTTTGATTGTAGTATTTGATTATATTTTAACCCTTCTCAGTACCACCCTGCTGGCTCCACTGGGCATTGTTGACCCTGACATCCAATATGTCCGATATTTATGTGTACAAAAGAAGGTAAATTTTCTCATGGCAATCAATAAACTCTCTTATAAATGTAGCCAATGATTTTGAGTGTTTGCCTCAATGGAAGAAAGAATGATAGTGATGTTATTGACATCATATACGTACTGTTTAAAGACCTCCTCAGCTTACAGGGAAACAACATCTGGTTTCAAGAGGAATGTTTTATGTCCTGTATATCTTTGTCTACCACTAATGTGACGTAGATTTATGTTTATATAATTTAAAAGAAATTCCAGTGATTGTTATATTAGTCTTGTTCAAGACAATGTAAGTAATCTGCTAAATGCTGTAAATGAACTGTAAATGCAATAACCATTATGACAGATTGGAATGTCAAGCAAAGCGTATGACAAACATATCTTCAAAAGCAATAGTTTCTAAATGTTGAAAAAAAATTAAAGGTGCATTAAAATAGGCCAACAGGTGTGTGTTATTCCTGAACCCAAGTTAAGTAAGGAATAATAATGTACTTAATACCATAAAATGTACAAATTTAGGGGCCATAGAATATGCTATTCCAATGATCATTTACAAAGTTATTTAATACCTTTTCGACTGGCATTCAGTAGTTTGTATCACATCAAGAAAGAGATAAATCAGTTTAACGTAAAATACAGCGCTATGAAATGTTTGTGCATGATTTAACCTGCCCCTCGGCATCCGCAGAGCACATCCAGTGAACACATAAAGAATGGTGTAGTTAATCTTTGCTCTGGACAGATTTAATGGAATGGTGTCAAGTGACAATAGCTGGAAAAGCCATCAGGGTGAAGCTAATGCGATCATAATACCCTCTGTCTCTCTCCACATCTAGGAATTTACAGTAGTGAAAAATCCCTGCCAACCCCCCTTTACCCCTTTGCTCCCAGTGTTCACGCACACACACACACAGTTCTCTATCTTTATGCAGATACGCTCACCATTTAAGGATTTGACAGTTCTCCCTCATATGTAGTTATGACAGGTTTTGAATGTTATAACTGGGCCTAATTCAAATCACAATGGACAGAAACAATGTAATCACCCTTGTCTAAGGCCTCAGAAGTGTGTTACGGAATTCATGAGTCACTATATAGGCCAGGTGCTCAAGCAGAGCACACCCACAGTGTGTGTTAGTTTATTTTTGTGCATGTGTGTGTGTGTGTGTGCATGTGTGTTCTGTAACAGTATGCATCTAGCACATATTAATACTCTCTTTCTTAATGCAAATATATCTGAGGGATTGCAATATCAATGTCTGCCATGGGTGACTAGACTCAAATGGTAGCAGCAGTTGATGAGTACTTTTATCAAGGGTAAAGAAAGTGTCACTGTGTTAACAAACTGTTTTATTTATAGTTTGTCTCTCTTTCAACACCCTTTCAACAGTCATGACATTCTACAGCCATTGAAAACATTAAGAGACCACTGCCCATTTAAAAAATATAATAACTATATACAATTACATTTATATTTAATACATTTATATTTATATTTATATATTTTTTAATTATTTAATATATACTTTTTTACATTTTATATATTTATATTTATATTATTATATTTACAAGAATATGCAGTGGTCTCTTAATTTTTTCCATTGCTGTATATGGTATATAACAATATTTTGTAAGACTGCAGAAATGTTTTCCTTTTGCTATAAACCAAAGCCTTTCAGATGAGGTTGTGACATCACTGTGACATCACAACTCATCTTGTATCTTGTATGCCTTAGAGATATGGTTTCTATTCACGGATAGAACTGCCTATTTAATAAAACAATTGTTTGCAAATGTAATAATTGCAACTTTACTGCATTGAATAATTACAGTAAGTTAAAGAACTTACTGTAATTATTCAATGTAATTATTCAATGCAGAGTTGCATTGTAGGTTGTCACATTGTAGGTTGTCAGATTTCTGCCAGGTGACTTTGTGAAAATTTTCGTGTGCAATATGGGTTGCCCATTTTTCCCTTCATTTTTGCCTTCATGTTACACTATAGGCTATAACAGACATTTTAATGTTTAATATTTCCTCAGTGGACATGTCTGTGAAATGCACTGCCTTGTTGTGTCTAAGGCCAGTCGTTGAGACGCCGCCTGCTGGACGCATAACTCTTCTGTTCTGGCAGCTTGACATCAAGTCCTGCCACAAGTGTCTCTCCTGTTGCTCCTACAGTCTGGGCTCCTCTACTTTCCTCCTACTGTTTCAAGAACCAGAATGTTACCAAGAGAACTGAATTTCCCATTGTCTTTTTAACAACAAAACGGTTAACTAGAGCAGCCAACAAGTTCAGTTTGCGATGCATTTCAACTAATGGCAAACCTCAAGCGAAAGGGTCAGATTTAGGTCAAATCAAATAGAGGGTGTGCTCTTTCAGAATGGAATCCTTCAGACATACAGTGAACTAAAACAAACCTTAAAGTATGTCAACTTTAGGATCAATTTGTTCTTTTAGGCCAGAGAGGAAGAGATGTTTCAAAAAATATATGCACCATCTAAAGAATCATACGCGTTCGGAATCGATGTGACGGGGCAAATTAACAGGGCCAGTGAGGAGGCAATATGCATTCTTGAATTCAAAAACATTGCCTCTGTTTATTTAACTGTTTCAAAGATAGATTTTGTCGCCCAATTTCTGTTTTTTTTTAATTAGAAATCAGAGAATATTTGACATGTTGCCCATTTGTTTAGAGACTCAAAATAAACCACTGTGAAATACTGTTTTAATTTATATTTGTTTGTTTTTTACTGCGTGTAGAATATTGTTTTTATATTATAATAGTATTTGGGAATTTTTATTTATTTTACAATTTGGCCTACAAGATACAGCTTTTGTGAACTTGTATGTGCACCTGGCTTGATTTAGTGACGTCTGAAATAGGCTATAGATAAAAACCCATCATGAAAAACCTGATGCTTCTCTAACGCTGTTGGACTTTAAAATAATCAATTTAATAAAATATAAAGAAAACAGTGAATATCCTACAGTACATTAGACGGAGCCAACTTCATTCGGCCTAATTAAAAAAATAAATTTTAAAAGAATAAGAAAAACTATTGCAAGTATGTATTCCAAGGATAATAACATGTTACATTATTTAATATCAATCCATGTCTCTTGTTTTAAAAATTCTGATAATTTCTTTGTTTTACCACTCTTTTATTAATAATGCAAATGCATAGTTATAACCTCTTGTTTTAGTTTAATTTGCTTGTCTTAATGATTAGGCCAAATTAACAATGTTTTTGAAATTGTGGATTACCTATCTCTGTAGGCTATAGGCCCTACTTTGTTCCATTGGTCTATTAGAATGTAAAATAGGCCTACGTGCATTTAGGCCTACATTATCCAATTTATTGATAGCCTACTGTCAAATAATAAGTATATTAATGTACCATATTTGTCCAAACAGAATTGTATACGATTTCATGCGACTGACTCAACCGTTACAGACCGCTTATGGATCCGTGACGTATGCTACCAGTGTAATAAAAGAAAAAGAATATTAAGAATATGAATATGATTGTAGCAATGTAATCATTATTATTTCTTCCGTTTAACGATAGGCCCACTGAAAATTGGCTTAACTCTCGTGCGTAAAAGCGCGTCATGCACTTTGTTCTAACAGAGCCTAAACTATCCTGAATTTATTCTTATTATTGTGGCGACATTGTTAAACATAAAAAGTACAACAAAATCCGAAATCCATTAGGCTACCCGTGTTTAGCAATGATGACAGAACTGTACCTGCACGTTAATGAACAAATCAGATTTGTCTGTGAATGGATGACATGTGGGTATATGTCATCCCTATAGCATAACGCAGAAAACACTGAAACAAAACAAAAAAAACAACTATAGTGCATGAAAAATGCACTATAGTTGTTTTTTGTTTTTGTTTCAGTATCATCGGGAACATTGGGCAGACAGTATTTGTTACAATACCAGTTGCCCATGCAATGGGGTTAATAAATTATATTTGTCGTTGCTATTGAGCCGTGTCTGCTGTACCGTGGCGAATTGATTATGCTTAAAACACCATACAAATCAATTTGTAGTAGGCATATAAACCACAAACAATACCCGAACATCTAGGCCTAAGAGAATGAGATAAGAGACTAATTTGTGCAGGAAAATCCCAATAATTATTCCACCACAATTGTTTATCTCGACTATCTTATCTATTACATGCTCCCCTATAATAGGCCTACATTTCCAGCAGCCCAAATTAAATCAAAGTGCTAATAACCAACTGCTCTTGTTAGCCCCGACATTTCTTATGCATTTTCCTGTGATATTTTCCCCAGAAGGTTTAATAGGCTTCCCGGTCCTCCCCATGAACACATGTGGCCCTCACAACAAGCCCTGTTCAAGTTCTCATCTCGGGCTGTAGCCTATATGAGAGCCAGAGGGACGGAACGACATGCAAGCTAAAAAATCACACTGGTGTGAAATCAGATTTGGTTTGGTAAGAGCAATGCCTGTGTTATGCCTGACACAGAATGGTAGGCTACTAGGGAACAGCCTTTTCTGAATAGGCCCATATGACGTTTCTACTAATTATGAATCGTGGCTCTCTCGTGTAATTTGACCTGTGTGCACAGTGAGCTATAGTCAACACGATGGGGTGGATGTTTAGCACTGACTGGAAGCACTGAATTATGTGTTTACACACTTCCTCTATAGGATCCACATATGCATCCGATTGGCTCGAGCTGGCGCTGGCACTGGCATTAGATCCAACCGATTATTTTACTTTGAGGGAAAAGTAAACTCGTGTTTGCAAAACTGAACATCTGAACCATCCCATTGGTGTGCTTAGATATTATTTTTTACATTTAATATTAGAATAATCGTTCTTTCAAAACATCTTATTTTTACTTGTGTTGTGTGCTATGTGTGTTATGTAACTAAGCTTACTGTAAGTGTGAAAGAAAGAATAGATTTACTTTGCTGAATAAAGGTGAGCTATAAGTCAAACGTTGTTTTTAGACATATTCTACACCACGCGGGGCTTGGGGTGTGGGAGGGGGGGTTGGGTGTAGGGGGATGTTGCATGGCCGAAGCTGTTCAAACAAAGTGTCTTCTTTCAACACACGTTTCTAGTTTTGTGTTTGCCTCCGTGAACACTCCGGCACTTTTGTTCCCCTCAGCCAAGCGAGGAAAGATAAGGTGTCATCACTTTAACATCAAGGGCTCGTGTTGGAGACGCGCGCCTGGTTTTGCCCAAGCTTTGTCGATAATGGCGTGTCACGCCCCATTCACCACTGAGCGCTGTTGAGAGCTGTTTGTACAAGACTTGGCTTGAGCGCGCCCTTATAAACAGCATCGCCATATGCCTTTATCTTTCTTAAACTGGCAATCAACCACTTCTAGATTTCCTGACCGTTCCATATTCATCAGAAAATATACATTTTGTGTTTGAACAAGTCGATGAAATCGCTAAGGGGGGCGAGCACGAGTATTTAGGTTTTCTCGTGAGGACTTCCGTTCCAGCTGATTAGATGATAGATAATAACCTATCAGTCCATGTATACCGGCAGAATGCCCTCACATGATGGACAATATTCAACGACGGGCGTACGCTGTGAGCTATAGAAGGTGCACTAGTTTTAAGTAATGGTCTCTAATTATATTTTTTCCTAATGTCAATAAGGGGTTTGTGGTTCAGCGCCTCTCTAAATTCCACGATACAGGGATCATGGGAGTATGAAGTTGAACCATTTCAGGTAATTGTAAAGTATAGTGTAGGCCTATAGAACAGAATTACAGTCACCTGGCGTAGCTTCAACAACATGCACCTAGTAAAAACTTTCATAATTTAATACGAAGTGATTAGATAATATCAACAAAACACGTTGTATCTCGTTGATTTCTTTTTATCAGTAGTATGTTTTGTATAGATGCTTAATGGACAATGTGCCCCTGAAATATACCTACATAATAATAATAATAATAATAATAATAATAATAATAATAATAATAATAATAATAATAATAATAATAATAATAATAATAAAACAGTTAAAATCAACAAGACAACCTAAATAATATTTGTAACCCACGGTTACGTACGTGACATATAGAATACCTGCCCATTTGGTGACAATTGAAAATTTGAGTTTATGGAGGTTTATTGATGTAATAAATTCTAAAGCCATAGTTGATTTTTCTAATTAACCATACATTTAGGGGGACATAGCTCAGAGACTAGGCTAGAAGAATGCATATACAAATAAATAATTGCAATTACATAAAATTGCATAAAATAATGATAAACCAAAGAAATTCTCGTTTTAACACATGTATTTCTTCTCTTTTATTGTAAAGGGTATATGAAACTATTGGTAAATCGATTTGTTTATGTTTTATTATTTATCGCAAAGTTTACATGCAGTCTCTTTCCAAATAAAAATACAAATAATAATATCAAGAGATTAAGATACTTCTCCTCCTCGTAGACGACTGATGTGATATAAGACACTTAAGGATGGTACCCCCAGAAATCAAAGCAAAATAAAACTGCTTATGGCTTTCTTGGAAAACCCTATATGTAAACAAAAAGTCACCGGGGTAGCCTACCTTTAAAACATGGTGCCTTCGAGTCTGCTCATAAATCTAAACCCCTAAAATTATAACGATAATAGTTACAAGAAATAAGACATTTTATTATTATTGTTTTCAACAATATAACATGTTACGTTATTACATTCCGGTAAAATACTTTTTTTTACCTAAACGCCCCAAACCGCCTCACCATGTGTTTGTGTGTGTGTGTGTGTGTGTGTGTGCGCACGCGTCATTTTCACTCTGTCCTTCCTGTGTCTCGTGCAGCAAGTGCTTGAAGCTTGTTTCGCTCTTCCGTAGAGAAAGCTACTTTCCCCTTTAAGAGCCCAGGTCCACCAGATTAGAAGACATAGGGTTCAGTATAGTCTCGTGGTGCATTGAATGGTGGTGGTGCACAGACTCTGCGCTGGGCACGGGGATGGCGCTTGGTCCCGGCGGCGGCGCGAGACCGTGTAGGGACTGCAGACCGGAGTTTGGGCCGAGGAGCATGGCCGGACTCGAGGACATGCAGTGATCCGGCGTCCCTGAGGGAGTTTTATCGTCGTCCGAGCTCCCCAAAATAGTTTTATTTCCATTCATGGAAGAAGTCAATGGATTGTGGCTGTTGGTGTTGGAATTCTCGTTGTTTTCTCTGTGAACATAAAACACGACAAGTCCTCTAGTAAACAACTTTTAACAGTACATGGTATATAGACTATTCCACTATTAACATTTCTAACTTGAAAAATGTCAAAATTCCATATAGGCTAACAGTGTAATTGAAATGGAATTTTGACATTCAGAATACTGAAATATTCCGAAAATATAGGCTATATGCAATGGTTCCATATTTTAATTGGTGTTCTACTTTTGGCCTAAAGCCTGGTCATAGAGTCATTCATATCCATATTAAATGTGGGAATGTGATATAATTCGTCGAATGAATACGAAAATCTACTGAATTGTTGCCTTTAGGAAAAACGATTTATTATTTTCAATTAGTAAGAGCATTCGTCTTAAATATGACACTTGGAAATACCGCCCCCTCCAAACACACACACACACACCTACAATACGCACGCGCGAACGCACACACACGCACGCAAGCGAGCACACACTTATAAATAGCGTGAATCTGTAAATTAATAATAAAGTAATAATTAAATAGTAATAATTCATTTACAACTGATTCAAATCAATATTGGTATTTTTCTTATTTTTTTCTGTCACGCAATGCAAACTTCCTATTTTACTCCGAGGTAAAGTGTTAAGTATTTTAGATGCAAGTGGACTACACACCTCATAGTTCAAACAATTATTTAAAACAATAAATAACAATTTGATGTAACCTAATCTATACACGTATGGTGACGTATTATTTTGTTTTATTTAATTTTGCCTATTTGTCATCCAAGCAGCGTGTCTACAATGAAACATATAGCAAAACAATAACGTTTGTTCTTGATCTCTACACTTCTTCCCTTTCTATAATAATAATATTAATTAATAATGCATATGTACTGTTTGCAGGAGTAACGAGGGACCTCGGTAGTGGGGAAACATGATTTACGTGACGCTTTCAACTCGAATTAGTGGCCAGAGGAGGCTGAAAGCAGACACCTAACCCTTCTAACACCTGACTACAGCCGTCTGTAGCTCTGCACGACAGCCTGGGCAATTTGCACACTTTAAAATCTACCAAACGACAGAATGTTTATAATACACTAATATACACTCATATTATTATCACAGTAAAACAACAAAAAAAAAATAAAAAAATAAACTATGTATAAATACATAAATAACCTATATATAAATAAATAAATAACATTGTTGGGCCTAAGTATTCAATTGTTTTTCTTTTTTTTATGGTTGAACGCATGCAACTTGACCATGATCCATGGTGAGGTTTACACAGAAGATACTCTTATGGGGACTTATAATATAAACTAGATGGTTTATTGATGTTAGTGTCAAAGTCAAAGCGTCTGTTTCATGTTATGTTGCAGCTACATGACTACAACAATTTGAAAGTAGCTACGAAACCATAGGCTACCCTTGAATTAAACTTGGGATCCTACTTGTCTGTAATTTACGGAGAAATTACAGAGCTGGATAATTACGACAAACTTAGCCTACAAACTGAGTCAACAAGAAGACGATGAAGAAGAAAAAGAAGTGTAAATTATGATCCTACCTTTCCTTTGCCTCCGCAGCACGGTCTCGCTGGCGTCGGTTTTTGAACCAGTTGCTGACCTGCGTGGTGGTGAGCCCCGTCGCTTCGGCCAGCTCCCTCTTTTCCCGCGGGGAAGGATACGGGTTGTGCGTGTACCACTCCCGCAGCACGCTCCGGCTCTTCTCCTTGAAGCAGTAACTGGTCTCCTCTCCGTCCCAGATGGAGCGGGGCAGCGGGAACTTTCTCCGCACTCGGTACTTCCCAACGGCGCCGAGCGGGCGGCCCCGAAGTTTCTCCGCCTCGATGTAATGCGCCTTGAGCCACAGCTGCTGCAGCTTCGGGTGGTTGTGCGGCGAGAACTGGTGGCTCTCCAGGATCTTGTAGAGCTCGCGGAAGTTTCCCCGGTGGAAAGCCACCACCGCCTTCGCCTTGAGGACGCTCTCGTTCTTGTGGAGGTGCTCGCAGGCGGGCAGAGACCAGAGGAAGCGCCCCAGACGCTCGATGTTGCCGCCTTGCTGGAGGACCTCGCAGACGCATGCCACTTGCTCCTGCGTAAAACCAAACGTTGGGAGCATCGACATGGCTCCGACGTAAACCGATACAAACAGGTTATGCTATGCCTTAGACTTCCCACCCGTCTCCTCTCTCACGCGCACTAGGACTACCCTGGCTAGGCTAAGGCATTAAACCGAACGAACGACCGACATAAGTCCATGGGTATAAAAAACTCCCAAAAAGAGTAAAATTCAAAGTGGATGAGGGGAAGGTAATATCCAGCCGCGTAATGTGGAAAAACTCAAGCCCATTCAGCCACATAAAATGCCGGATGACATTCCTCATAAAGTTGGTGAGAAAGAGAGAAAGTTGTTAGTCCTTCCACCGCTCTCTTCCACCTTTTCTATACCATTTCAACATACCCTACTCCCAGAGAGCAGTCTTGCTGGCTCGTTTTAATAATATTATTCTAAGCTGGCAAGAAAAGCGATTATATGAACTCTGATTGGTCGGTTATCTGACCCGGGGATGGTGAGGATAAGACAATAGTTTTAGTCAAATTATTTGCCATGGTTACGCTGTCACTCAAAGTAACCTGATATGCTTTGAGGTGGCTCCCTGGCAAGGCAACCCGATTGTTCTCTTCCAGAGCAACCCGCCCACCAATAGAAATATTGCTCTGGTTTTTCTTCTAAAACTGTTTTTTTCCGTTCCATTCATTTTGACAGACACCTCCGGCAGCCAAACACGGAAGGGCAACGGCGTCTCGAATAGTAGGCGCGCGGTGATTCCACAGTTAGGAGGAGGGATGGCGCTAGAGCGCAGCACGCCGGACGCGTGCGCGCACCGTTCTCACTGCCTCGCGCGGTGTAGGCCAAGAACATGTCTCACAGGGCCAGCTTCAAGTCTTCTAAATCTATTCCGTTTTCTTTCATTGGTGAAAGTATACTGTGTTAGCTCAACCAGCTGTATAAGTATATGGTCGTAGAATTATATTTGCTGTTTTATTGACAGAATTGATATTTTGAGTATTTGTAATTGTAAAATTGTAAATTGTAGTAACATCGTTAATTATCTATAAACGCCAAGGACATAGTTATTTGCAACAATTATAGAACAATAAGACTATAACATAATACCAATGCTGATTTAGGAAAAAAAATACCCCCGAGCTATTCAGTCCCTTATATAAAAAGTTGTCGAGCTCTATATGTGTAATTAATACTATTGTTAGTGTTTAACAGTCACTTAAATAACAATCATATCATTATGCTTGGTGTGTCAGCCCCATGTCGCAGAATGTAGAAGGTGGTTATCACGGTGAAGGTGTTTGTGGATGGCCGACAAATGAGGCGTGTGTTTTGGGTCCGAGAGGAGGATAAGAGGAGTGTTTAAGAAGCAAGAGATGAGCACACTGGGTACCGGGCTACCGCGGAGGAGAGACACTTCATAACCGGCAATCGGTGAGCCAAATTATCCGTGAACTGTTTTGGAAACGACAGCGACTCAATTCTCGTACGATGTTACTTGTCGTTGATAATTATTATTTGCCCTTATGAGGCGAGACACCGGGATATTGGCAGGATGGTGAGAAGTCAGCGTGGACGCGCATGTCAGTTATTGACTATTGGACCAACGATTGCCGGTGGGTCTCGCTTTATCGCCTCACTGGGAACATTAAAGGTACAATAGACTTAGTGTTAGATCTTTTTAAACGGTGTCCTCCAGGCGCCCAGGTTCGCTGTTCCTTACCCTGTTATAGCCTACAGACCTGTTTAAACAACTTTCATCACACATCTATCTGATGTCTTAGCCCTATAACTTAGTAACACCTTCGCACCACAAGAAAGCAAAACCAGATTACATCTTTTATAGGGAAATTGCAAACCACGTTTACTGAATGAAAGACGGCGCATGTAATAACACGCAGACCCTTGAGTTGTATTTAATCGTTTGTCGATTTTTGTGAGTCATTAGGTATACCTTTTGGTGATTTTTTGTCGGTATTATGCCAACTGGGGGCTTGTTTGGTGACCGTAGGCCTATAGGTTGTCGTTAAATGGTTTTAAGCGTTCCACACAACATGATCTTAACAATTTCATATTTTTAAATAATGTCACATTCATTAATCTAATGACAATATACGTTTACATAACGTATATTGTCAACTCCAACTAACATAACCATACACCTAAATCCTATTAGAGAATTGTCCTATCTTTACAAAGAGAAATTATTATTGTTATTATTATCATCATCATCATCATCATTATTATTATGCTGTTGTTGTTGTTGTTGTTTTTGTTGTTTTATTTTAGGCTACATGAAATATGCTGATGAATGCTGACATTGATAAGTTATTTGTTGCAGATTTCACCGTCCTCTTTTGAAGCAGTTATTAGTCTAATTGTGAACGCCATTGATCACCAGAGAGGAGCAGTCCTGTAAGAAGACCCTGATCCCAGTTTCCGTGCTGTTTCCCTCTGTTTAATAAATTGACTTGGGTTTCGCCTGAAGCACAGTTCTCAGAGAGGTATTACAGCATTAGCTTGACTGATGTTAATCGCCAGGGGACCGAGGTTCGCCTGAAATAGATAGTGAGAGAAACAAGCAAGTGATTTACAGAAATCTTATCTGTTATAGCGCCAACGAAAAATTCACTTTTATAAACACCATACATATAAACAGATATTAATGACAACTACCCTTAATTACTAATAGCCTATCATATAACAATAATAGTAATATTAATAACAACAATGATTACACTAATAATAATCGGCTATTATTAATAGCCTACTAATAAAACACCACTGGAATATAAAATGGCCCAATTTAATCAAACATTTATAGATTTCTTATTTAACCACCCCCAATTTAAAATATCGAATATATCAAATTGCTCAGTTGAAGTCAATAGACATTTTACTATATTTTATTTCCAGCAGTGAAAACACAACACAGTTTCACAGACCGGGACGTTCCAAACCCATTTCAGGTTTTATCTCGACTATCTTCGAGAAACAGCTGAAGGTCTGTTAATAGAACTTTAACACACACAAACACACACGCAAACAAACACCCGGCTGTACAGAGACCTCCCTCACAATGGGTACATTTATCTCCACCGTTGGTTCACTTTCCCGTTTAAAATCTAATAGTCTAGCGCGTTTACGTTGGAATCTTAAACGTAGATTATGCCATAGTCTTTTCTGCTTCCTACCTAAATCAAGATCAGTTTTTAATTATATATCCTACAGGCGTAGGTATAGGTTAATCTCCGCTATACTTTCCGTCTGTACTGTTAAACAAACGCTTGTGCCTTTTTTGTTTTTTGGAATACGGTATGTGTGTTTATGGGGTATTGGGGGGTCAACTGCCAGGGCCACAGAGAAACTAAAACCCGTTGCCTCCCTGCAGATGCTCAGACAGAGGGGATAGAGACCTAATTCTTTCCTTACTGGCGAAGAGGGCGAACAGCAGTCAGTCGGTCCTACACAACCTCTAGCGCGCGTGAAACCCCGGCCGGCTGGCTGTGCACGGTCTGCTCGCCGGCCGTGAAAGGGCGAATCAAGGGTCCCCGTCTCGCCCTTGACAGTGTTTGTAAACCACTTGTATCCCCTGATCAGCTTGATCAGACTCAGAAAGCCCCCTGACCGGAGAGCCCGCGTGCATGTCTCGCTCTGAAACGGTGATTATTACCGCGGCTGATGAATACAGATCGCGTTTCCCCTAATAGCCAACCCTCCTGTTTTCACAACCTCTCACCGCTCACCCCAGCCCTTCTCCGCCGCGACCTCCACTAATTCACTTGATTATTGCAAGATGTCTATTTGTGTGTGAGAGAGAGTCTTTTTGTGTTGGCCCGCGTGTTTGTGCGCACGTGTTAAGTTGGTCAGATCCTATAAAATAGTAAATTCACACTGGCCTGTACAAGCTCAGAACACATTTGCCAGAAAGCCTGCGCGAGAGAGAGAACGTATAGTATTAATGCCAGAACCTCTGTGTCTATGCCGGTTAAAGGCATATGAATGAAGGCCTATCCAATAATTGGCTGTTTACATCTTGTTACCCCAGAGGCCGGGGCCGAAGGTGATTTGACTAAACTAAACCGAACCGAGCGAGATGGGGGGACGGCGGAATGAGGGGATCTTGTCTTCATTTAGTCCTACAGGGGGCCCAGACAGCCGACCAGGTCCCGCACTTTGTCCCTTGGGATGGCGGGAACACACACCGCGTTTGTAGGCTATAGCCACCTTTTTAGTATTGCTTTTGACCTTAAATTGAAATCCCTATAGTTTCTATTGTGTGGATACGTTGCTTATTTCCGCATGTAGTTCTATGATGTGCATTCATGGACTAACCAATGTCCTGACCTCAAGGAGACCTCCGATGCGCTCTGGTGGAACAAAGTAGCGCTCATTGCGCAGGTGGGCCGCGCGCTTGAGCAACAAGTGGCTATGTGTGTGACGCTTGTGCGCACGTGAGAGAGCGAGAGTGTGCAGGCCTATTGCTACTTAGACTAATTCATTCGATCAATCACACCATTTGATTCCTGTTTATTTTCAGTAGTCGCACGGTCACTTCGGCCGCACACAGAGCCCTTTATGCCTTGCCAAGGAGGGTTTCGTAGCCATAGTGACCGCAGCACGCACTCGCCTATAATTTGGAGAGGAGAAGGCCTGCTCTGCGCCTCTCTGAAATTTCACGGGTTCTAACCCAAAAGGTCCCCCCGGGGAACAGCGAGCGTCGCTAGTGAAATCCCCTCAGACCTGCCTCTCGTCAAACAAGACAGCGCTCCGCTGTACAGCTTCGTGGCGACAGGTAGCCTATATCGCCTCACACATTCGGCAGCGTTTTAAGCTCCTGGACGCTGATTTACGTCAACGCTCGGGTTTGTTTAAATGAGTGCAAACAGACTCCAGAGCCGAATTATGTATTATTATCGTCCACAATTTGGCAAATACACAGTTAAAGAGAGGAAGGCCTACTGTTTTTCGCCAAGTTTTCGGTGTAGCCTGTTACATTAAAATACCAGCTAGTTATTAATGGTGTGCTTATAGAGTAGCACGGATGAGTGTAGGCTACTCTATAATTTAGCAGTTCGTCTTAAAAAAAATTAAAGATCCATAACTTTATGTTCCTGCTAATTATTTTTCCATCAATGCTCTTTGTCTAAGCTTTTTGTCATTTTGATAGCCAACATGCCAGCGATCATCCAGGGACCAATATGTAAATGATTAGCATTTCTCCATAGGCCATGATGCTGTTGGTGAAATGAATGTTCCGGCCTCTGTTATATGACTAAGAGGTATTATTCAGACACAAGCAATTTCAAATACAAATCCATTTGGCCAAAAAGAGGGGCTACCTGCTTCAACAGCAATGCTCATCAAAGTTACAGGGTCATGGGTTAAATGTCAGGTTAAAACCACTCTATAGTTCGGTCAAAGGGCAGGGTGGTTAGTCTTGGCTTTGTCCCATAGGTGTACACAGATCACAGAATACAGCGGGAGAAAAGGAATCTGTAAAACTAATACTTCTGGACTTATAAGGGTTAGAAGCAGGCAAAGGTCAGTGAGGGAGTCATTTGGACATCGCACAGGAGCTGATGCAGGGAGAAACTGCCTGGCGCCTTTAAGAGTGAGATAAATCATCAGGGAAAGCCAATGCAAATAATGCAGCCAATGCAGACAAACTAGGACTGGAAGTTTACACTATCTTGTAACAGATCTATTTTCTGAGGTTCATCATTTGCGTTTGTCATATTACAGTGTCTTACATAATTCAGGCAAAAGCAAAATAACAAAAGGGCTTGGAACAGAAATTGTTTTGGAACTGTTGTTTCTACTCAAACATCAGAAGAGACAGAACAGAAAGCAAATAACAACATGTACATTTCTCCAGTGCAGGTTTGTGTTAGTTAGTTAGTTATTATTTAAGTTATTTACAGTACTCCAATAAATCCCATAACCTGATAGATTATAGAATACTAATCATAATAACTAATCCAATCTCATTCAATCCAATCCAATTTTCCAATATATTGTCTTCATCTTCTGAGAATCTTGTTGCTTCAAATTGTAATTTTGCAATTTCAAAATTGATAAATTGAATGCCCATTTGAATCTAAAACCGAAGCACTGTAAAATGTCTCACATTGAGAACTATGGTAGACTCTAACGAGATTGCAATTTTAAGTCAATGTTGTCTGATTTCTAACTTTAGATAAAACGTATTCTCCTTAGCCTACCCCAAAACTGAATTTTACTGGTTCCATAGAAAACATATGTGAAATCTTAAATTGGCTGTTGTTACTCTTTCAGTTAAACCAGGGGATTTCCGTATCCTGTGTGAATCTCAAGAAACTTATAGTATAGTATCATTTTACATACACGCTCAGCTTTCTCCTTACAGCAAACTCTGTTGCACCACCTAATGTTTTTCCCTCATGCAATATTAGCTTCATTTTTTTTTTTTGGACCGCTGGACCTTATATATCAGGAAGGAATTTATTAAATGTGACTCGCAGTAATTAGCAATGTGCTAATGCTTGAATTTGTATCCATTCCTGTATGCAGGCTTTTTACAACACTTGGTGGTTTCACTTGAAACACAGGGCTGACCTCGTGTCACCAGCCATATGGCCAGTAAATAGTTCCACAATAGAGTCAGTGGTCCTTGGAATACTGTACCAGAGAGAAACATTGGCGTACAAATTCTTCTTGTTGATTTTTTATAGCATGATTATTGATTGAAGAGGACGTACTGACAGCAAGCACTGTGTTTTGCTTTATCGTTGGGAGTTGTGTCTTTAAGTTAACTGTTACAACTTTGGTTATTAAAAACATTATTATTATAATATCTTATGCAACTCATATGTAATGCCCCTGTAATTTTATTTTCATTATACCTGAAAAGCCAGGGTCACCCTAATTAAAGGAGCCTGGCCTGCTTAAAATACTGAACAGTTTTAGTTTTAATAAAGAGATTTAATGTCACATGCTAGTCCTCTAACTAGACACTCACAAGTGTCACAATGATATTTTGTCCTTTTCTGTCTAAAATAAAATGTAACTTTTCTTCCTTAGAGAGCTGACACAGTAAAGTCTAAGAAATCGGACTAATGATTTATCGACTTCTCTCTCATTAAACCAAGCAATCTGTCAAACATTTAATTCTATTCTATTTACTCTTGGGTATAATATTTGACATTCTTGAAATGTAGCTAAGTGCTTGCTTTGTAAATAGAAGCGTAGCCTAGTACAATGCAATTTTGTTTTTATATGGAAGAATTCAATTTCATGATTGTTTTTGAATTCTGCCTGTTGGGTATATTAAACCTTTAAATGCTTTGTTCAGGAAGCTAACAATTATGATCAATTGAAGTGTATGGTGACCACAGCTATTTGAGTGGAGAGAGGGCACTTAGGATGGGGAAATGGCTCATGCCTCATTACATGTTATAGGGGTTATTTTTTCTTGACATAGTGGATTTATTTTAGTTTGAATTACAATTATATACCCATAGAAACCTATATTTTCTTTCCTAAAGTTAAAATATAGTAATACTTCAGACCAGTCTTTGGCACAGTTCTTTTCTTTTATGAAAAAACAACTCCTCAACTCCACTGGGATGTACCTGTATACATTTTATTTTATATTTTCTGTTTTCTCGTTCTTTCTTTCTTTCTTTCTTTTGTGTAGTGACAAAATATTTACTCTCAAGGTTTACTTGAGAGAATCGATAATTAATTTAATACTGTAATTTTATGATACAAGACATTTCTGTTGCTTCAATATTTTACTTTTTAAACTGTGTCATCCAGCCTGTGTTGAGCATAGACCTTCAGAGCCAGATGGTCCAGTTTATAAAGCCTCTCGAGCACACACTAGAAACTATAGGAACATTTCTGGAGGGCCTGATAATGATATACTCTATGAATTAGTTGAAACCCAAGTTTCATTGTACCCGGTCTGAAGGACATGCCTAGTGAAGACGCTCATCGTACAGCATAATGAGGGATCATACAGGCAGAAATAGGGGGGATTACTGTCAATTGCTGCTCAATTGCAGTAATACCTGTGGCGGCCCACCCACACGTGCGCTGAGAGACAAGTGATAGATTGCTACACATGTCCATTCCACAGTGGCTAGTTCTGTTATCAGCACACCGGCCAACATTGCTGCCATTCTCTCCGGCAACCAGACAACTCAAAGGGAGGAATTTTATGAGACCTCTGGTATGGACATTTATTTGAAAATCTTTAAGCAGGCCACCCCAGAATGTAAACATATCATAAAATTAGACTCTCATTCCATATTTCTGGATGTATTTAGCAGTTGTTAGTCATTATTATCTGTCTTATCCAATTTTAATACAGTTGTACTCTACAGCAATATTTATACAGTTAAACAGCGGCCCTTGCATAAAAATTGTGAGAGAGTAAGAGTAAACATTCAATTTAACTGATTTAACTGACTGAACTTTTTCTTTGAACTGACTTATTTAACGGCTTTTTTAAGGGAGACTACTTTTCACCGCACACAAGTGACAGAGCTAATCAAACGTCGGCTCCTTCAGCGTATTTTCACACAGGAATACACATCAGTTGAGCTGATATCACTCGTCTGTCTGACAGTGCAGCTGCTGGCTAATCCAGTCCCACTGTAGAATCACAGCAGCCATTCTAATGACTGTCTAATTTCATAAAGAGCCTTTGTCTCCGTCTACACAGAAGCACGGTGCAGATAGGAGTTATTTATCATCAGCACAGATTGGAAACAGGCCTTAATAAATGGCACATTTGCTTCCTGCCCGCCTGTGTTGGAGGAATGGCAGAATG
>JAOEHI010000007.1:1251022-1261410 GCA_025447815.1 Percopsis transmontana | reverse complement strand
CTCCGCCGAACCCCTAAGACTGACTCACCGAACCCCTGGGGTTCGATCGAACCCAGGTTAAGAACCACTGGTCTAGATGAAGACCTGTAGACACTCTGTAGAGTGCATACCTACTATACACCAAGGAGGAACAATGAAACAAACATGGCGAACGCAAAATATATTTAAATCTTGAAATTGACCCCACCCCCCCTCCCAGTTTACAAACGTATTAATTGTCCACTAATAGCCAGATAACAAACAAGTTAATAAAAAAATAATATAAAAAAACTGTAACTAAGTCCAAAATAATTTCATAGTATACATGAGAACCTAGGAAAGATGGTAATAAAATATAGTTATTGGTACCCAAAATAAAATAAAAGTTATTAACGAGTAAGTACTAGAAAACTAGAAAAAATAATCAAAAACGTGTTTTAAAACCTGTTTCATTTAAGACACATGACCATCCAGGTGGTAAAGCCTCTGCACACACAATTGTTTTCAGTTGAGCAGATTAGATGTTTTCTCTCAGGACAGGATCTCACCTGCTTGGCATCTCCATGGCTCTCTGTCAGGTTTATTTGCATTATTGGTTCTTCTGCAGTACTCATATTTGCATAATTTGCACCCACTAACGCTATGCTGCAAGACATTTTCATACATTGTATTTGTATTGGACAATTACATGGAAGAATAACCGTCTCTACCCTGGTGTGTGTGTGCAGCTCATTGGTGGTAGTTGTCTGAGACAAAAGGGGGTTTTATTGCGTCCCAAGTACATCTATCTTTCACTCCGGAGCTCTCTATCTCCTTACCGTTACCCTCCTTTCCTCCATGAAACAATAAAATGGTCTGGCTGCTGAGTTATGGGGGGCTTTTGAAGTGGCTGTAGGAGCCTGTAAATATAGCGGGGCACCTTTGGGAGCTGGTTCACTGGTCTGGTGGCTGTACCAATATTTCACATGTGTGCTGTGTTTATATGTGTGCACGTCAGTCACATGAGGAGCTCTTTTTGGGTGATATGTATGCACATACCGTGTGTGTGTGTGTGTGTGTGTGTGTGTGTGTGTGTGTGTGTGATTTGTGGCTGTCCACATGAGTGCTCCCAAGTCCTCATAAATCTCTGGACTCTATGGACAAACGACATTAGAGATAGGAGCCGTAGCAGTAGTGTGTGTGTGTGTGTGTGTGTGTGTGTGTGTGTGTGTGTGTATCTGTACGCACATGTGTTTGAACTTGGGTGTGCGTTAATACATTTGTGTGTGCGTGTGTATACATGTGTACAGTAATACAGTAATGTAACATCACCACAAGGGCATTCTCAAGTCCAACCGTCTCAGGGTAGGTACAGACGCGACAGACCGTTCTTAATGGAAGATTATTCACTAAAAAATGGCCGGCAGATATCAAGTCAGGGAGGCTGGCAGGGTCAAACAATGCACAAAAAACAAAGTCCCGCAGGCAGAAAAAGGCTTGGAATGAGCCAGAGTAAACTAACTTGACGAATCCGAAAGAAACAAAGGGGAATGTGGTGGCAGAAAATTGTTTTCCTCCTTTCATCTATTTCAAGCATTTGTGGATTCAATTTCTCACTAGGGAAATATACAATTTCCACGACAGAGAACACAGACTAAATGCACAAGGGCTGAGAGACACCTGGAAGACAATTAACAAGGGGTGGGGCTAGGGGGTGTCAGAGGGAGCAGCCATGACATTTAGTGTAATTAGTATCTTCTCAGCCAATCATATCACTCATACTATACTGTATCTTGTAAACAGCTGTGCTAAGCACAGTGATGAAACACAAAATTGGATCACTACTGTAGAGGCGAGGTAAACACCATCTCATGACAGAGAAAGGTGAGGTGGTCTTTTTACCTGTACTCTTTGTAATGAGTTCTCTGAAACGCTTCGTTAGCATTCATGCTATATACTGTGCGAAACACAAAATGCCACGAAGAACGCATTGGACACCTGATGTGTCCAAGCATCTTTAACAAGCCAAATGATTGCGCAGTCACACACAGCCCTTACCTGCGACAGCCCGCTGCTAAATCGATGTTCCTTGAGGACACCTCGCCTTGCAGACTTCCTCACCTGTGCACCTGTGCACGGTGCGCAGGGCATGAAAAAGGTCAAGAGGTCAAGTTACCAATGTGCTTTAGCAGTGTGCTAAACTCAAAATGTGATAAGTTAAAGAATATGACAATCAACAACGTCGTCCTCATTTACTTCAACAGCAGAGGGGATTCACTCGAAATTCTGAAGGCCCCCGCCCTGGTTAGATTTTTTACCCAGAGACAGCACAGGTGGAACATCTGTTTGGATAAAAACTAATTTAAAATGTAAATGTAAAAACTAACAAAATGCAGATTTAATAAATAAATTATATATATATATATACCTCTATCTCTCCACCCCTCCCTCCATCTTGCAGGCACCCCAGTGGGCCAGTAAAGATGTCACAGCGTGACGGCGTAAAGGCTCAGTAATGCATTTCATGGGGAGAAAGAACAGCAGAGATGTCGAGGTAAGGGTTTCCAACCACATCAAAGATCCAGTGACAAGTGACTGACTGGGGATAGATCGAGCAAAATGGGACCCAAGTAAACGAGAGAAAAAAGAAAAGTTAGGCAACTTTGCAAAGTTATATTGTTGCCTCAGCTCTTAAATGTCATGTTTATTCAACTCAACATGACTATCCAAGTTGGACGTGTAGTGTATACAATCATGTTCTGTCTCCAATCACCCTCAGTTGAAAGGAACTACTTTTAGCGAAAGTCACACTTCTGAATACAAATCTAAGTAATACAAAGAATGTGTATGCATTACGGATACCCGTTTTATCTCAGCTCTGCCCCCTCAACAGCAGCCCTATATAGCCCTTTATTGGTTTAGCTCCCCAATTGCGTTATAGAACCCCAAACTTCCCACTGTCGCTGTTGAAAACTAAAATAACAGTGCTTTTGTAATGCTGGTTATAACCCCAAGAGCAATTCCAGACACAAGGAATGTACCTAATTTCGAATTTCTTTCTCTGTCGCCTTTTCTGATAATGTCTGTCTTTGCCTCCTCTCCTCCACCATCTCTCTCTCTCTGTCTCTCTCTCTCTGTGTCTCTCTCTCTCAGTGTTCCTAGACACCTGTGCAGGTGTAGAGTTTCATCCCAGGCCCTGAAAAATAGATACGGCGCTCCAATCTCTTAATCCACTCGGCTCCGCACAGCCACGTCACATGACACCAGCACGGTCACGCTGATGCCTGGGCGACACTGGAGAGAGAGAGAGAGAGAGAGAGAGAGAGAGAGAGAGAGAGAGAGAGAGAGAGAGAGAGAGAGAGAGAGATGTGATGTGTGTGTTTAACACAGAGAGAGAGAGGAAGGGAGAGAGAGACTGAAAAAGATTGTCGTAGGTATTTGTCTGTTCCATTGGAGGCCAATTGTGGTTGCTTACGTATGCATCTAATGGGTGCGTGTGTGTGTGTGTGTTTTAAAGGGCTAAAACTTGGGAGAGGGAGGGGAGCTTAATCTTTTTTTATTCAAATCAAGGAGGTCCCTGGACCACTGTGTGTGTGTGTGTGTGTGTGTGTGTGTGTGTGTGTGTGTGTGTGTGTGTGTGTGTATGAATGCGTGTGTGTGTGTGTGTGGATGACACCCTATCCACAGCAATCAGCCTGACCTCCACTCTGGAGCGAACGGCTCTCAATGATTAATGGATCTGCCTCCGTGCTTGGTCGCCAAGGCAACCCGAAACCCGATAGCCCTCAGGAATTTGCTAGCTTGCCCCCAAAGTCAGGCTGTGTGCATGTGTGTGAGTGTGTTGCTAGGTTGTGGGTGGAAGACCGGGCAGGGAGAGGCTAAATGTGACTTTGTCATTGGATGTGGACTTGGCTGTGGTGCAGCACAGCTCGGGAGGGGGGGAGGGGAGATGGGGAGGGGAGATGGGGGAAACTGGCCATCTTCAGGAGCTCTCGCAAACTTGTGCCAAACCAAAGACCAGTGGTTAGTGTGGATTAGTACAGTGGTTTCAAAAAGTCTGGGTCGCCATTCTTATTTTCTATTGGGGTGGGATGGGGGGGGGGGGGGTTCACAAGTTACTTAACTTTTACTTTTAATAACTAACGTCACTTTTTAAAAATAATTTTTTTTAATAAATGAACTTAAATTGTGCATGATGATGATTTGTTATGATGTTGAACTTTTATTGGTGCAGGGGGCAGGATAGTCTAGGGGTCTAGGTGTTGGACTCCCAGCCAGAAGGTCGTGGGTTTGAGCCCCAAAGCTGGCCTACCTGTAAGCATCCTTGAGCAAGATGCCTAACCCCTATCTGCTCCTTGTAATAGCAGCATGCAATTGGTCGATTTGGATGAAAGCGTCTGTTAAATGACCTAGTTGTTTATGAACTTTTTAAGGGTCATAGATCAAAAACTAAAAAGAATGCCGGATAAGGACATTGATTGTAACCATGCATGTGTTTAAAGTTTTAAGAGTGTGTGTGTGTGTACGGTAGGCAGAGAGGTGTTCGTCTGGGCATGTAGCCTACAGTACGTGTGTCCATTTGTCCATCTGAGCTGCAGCAACTGTGTTAGGTTAATCCATGTTAACAAGATGGCAGCTATTTTAGGGAAGTGCTGCTGGCCAGTTTGCAGGCTGTGTGGCTGACAGACTAACTTAACACCAGCCAGCTATTTACAGAGGGCCACTTACCACTGCATTGATCTGCAGCCCCATAGGGTCACGTTGGAGGAGGGCGCCTGGCTAACAGAGAATGCACGGAGCAGGACCTGATGCTTCTGGCTCTCATTCACCTTTAGCCTTGACTAAATGCCACGGTTGTCTCGCTAATGAACATACTATTCAGTTCAAATGGGGATGCCAAATGGTGCCGGGAAAGTGACTGACTGATAAAGCACAAGGCTTTACATTATAAAGAATTATGAAGCTAAAGTGAATCCACAGCTGCTAAAAAAGCTCCTGTGTTGACTTTAAAGCTAGTGTAATTTGGCAAACAGTAACACACACATTAAGCCAGTATGAACACACACACACATGCGTGTCGGTTTGGTTATGCATGGCTCCTTGATGGGGTGTATGTGCCTGTGCTTACTGTGTGTCTTTCAGCAAAAAATAATTCAAAGGCCCTGAGCCACATGCAGTCTCTCAACCAAGAGTGTGTGTGTGTTAGTGTGTGCGCGCGCATCTGAATAGGTATCCTGTATCAGAGGCATTGTGTTAGCTGAGGGATGAATCTCTGACAGGAAACAACGCAGACAGCTCACTAAAACTCTGTGTTGTCCTCACCACACACTGAAACACCATCCCTGTGTGTGTGTGTGTGTGTGTGTGTGCGTGCGCACAAATACATGTATGTGCATGAATGTGTGTATGTGTATACAGTAGGTGTGTGTGTCTATATTGGCTGGGAGTGGGGTGTGTGTGTGAGGCGGGAAGGGTGGGGGGTGTGCATTTGCGTGTGACAACTGTATGTGTACCTTTGTGCCATTGTAGAGAAATGTTCTGTATAACTTCAGGTAATTCAATCTTTAGCCATAACACCCTGTAACACGACAGTATGTTAAACTGTGATTCTATACTTCCACCTTGGACCTCCTGTTAGCGAAGTACGGGAAACATAACTGAACTTTTAGAAAACCTTGTCTACGTTGTAGGAACTTGTCACTCTTATTATTTGCATGCGGGTAACCAGAAACACATTTTATTACTTAACATAATAAAATGTATATAATAAAATAACATAATAGTATAAACAAAAATATGCGCAACCATACCCACCACCAAAAAAAATAAAATTACCCACATATCATTACCAATAATAAAACAATAATTCAAAACAATTAATGAACGTCAAAATGTTGAAATTATCTTCCCACAAAAAATAAATAAAGGAATATATACATGGAAATAGTGACTCTTGTTGATATAAAAGCCATGTATTAATTAAGGGGATTAGTTTGCAACAGGCAGGGCCCTCGTGAACAGATTTCATATTTCTTCTGAAAATCCTCTGCCTAATGAAAGCCGTATGGACTGAGATCAGCCTCTGTGGTTCAAGAGGACAGCGATATAAATACCCGGACTATCAATAGACCAAAACATGTTTCTGATTAATCTATTTGTGTTTTATGTGGCAGATACAGATCAGTGTGGTGTTGCCTGTGTGTGTTTGTGTGTATGTGTTTGTGTATGTGTGTGTGTGTGTGTGTGTGTGTGTGTGTATGTGCTGAGTGATTGACGCAGCGGGGGTATCTGTGACTGTGTGTCAGTCATGTAAACCCCGCCTGACCTGGACTGCTGTGGCCTGCTGATTCCCACCGGCACACACACAAACACACACACACACAAACACACACACACACACACACACACACACACACACATATATATATATATATATATATGTGTGTGTATATATATATATATATATATATATATATATATATATATATATACACACACACACACACACACAATGTTCTGGTTTCCCTGTTTCTAGCCAAGCTTCCTGTGTTCTCACACCGGTAGAGTCTCGCTACTTGACAGTCTGGCCTTGGGTGCCTCACAAATAGGATGCTGTTGTTAGCTTAACTTGCGCTAATGCCTTCCCAGAGTGGCAAGCTGTCAGCACAGAAACACTAACTGGATGGCTTGGGGGACAACTCTGTCACACTGGCCTCCAGTGTAAATTTGACAAGGCATTTGTTAAAATCCCACATATATTTCACTCCTCCATTTGCCTAACCATTTTTTTTTTTTGTTTTTTTTTTTTAAACAGTATACAGGGACAGTTTGTATTCATAATAAACTAAAGCAGAACTTTGAGGCGGGCAGGAGGTGAGGGGCAATTTACTGAACGTTCAACCTAAGATTTATTTAGTCACACTTCCAGACGGGAATATGTTTCTGTTTCTTTTTTTTTTTTTTCTTTTTTTTTTTAGATGTTTTTACATTTTTAGAAATGCTTAGTCAGTATTTTCCTTGTGTCATGGTTTTGGTTTTAATCCCTCAAGTAAATTTAACATGACCTTAGGGTGGAAATTAAGCCCTTTCTAAACTGTCAAAACCTTACATTACTTTTAGGCGGCCAAACCAAACTTGCTTACTTAGACATGCAAATCCTTCTATCTTATCTACTGTGAGTTTGTTTGTGTGTTTATACAGTATTGTATACGCATGCAATTTAATCATCCGGCCCAAAGCAGAAATATGTTTTTATCCTGATGCAATATTTCACTGCTTTTGTGTGGATGTTGTGGATGTCAGCATACATGTGTTTGTATCTGTCACTTTGTTTATGTCTGGGATGTTCGTGGCTGTGGGTATACAGTCGTGTGTGTGAACAGAATGTAGAGATGTGTGTGTGTGTTTGCTGGCACACATACTGTATGCATGTGCATACCCACTATTCTTTTTGTTTGCGCACGTCTCCATCTTGTCACAGGGCTGCATGACAGTGAACCTGTGAGAAATTAGTTGCTGGAGCTGTCTTTAATTGTTGTTACTAAATAAAAATGGTTAGTTATTTCCGTCGTATTAAGTTCAATCTGCTCTGTCCATCTCTGTTTCACACGCGTGCCTTGACGAGATGCTAAAGTTAGTCATAATCATAACAGCTCATCTAAGAGTCCGTCTCATGTAACTGCAATCACTTCTGACCGCAGCGACATTGAAGTAGCATGTCTTTGTGCTGTGTGTGTGTGTGTGTGTGTGTGTGAGTGAACTACAGTATTTTGTGAATGTGCGGGGTTGGCCCACGTACATGTCTTATCAAAATGTGAGTCATTTTGTGCAAAGTTTTCAATCGATGTGTTTGCGTGGACATGTGTATGTGTGTGTGTCTGTTTATGTGTGTGAACTATTGTCTTATACACACAATATGTGTGCGTCTGGAGGCTTGCGTGCACGTATGTGAGTGTTTTTGTGCAAAGTAGTGGATTGTGTGCGTGTGCGTGTGCGTGTGTGTGTGTGTGTGTGTGAGACTAAATGAAAGGCAGTGAGCGGAGCAGAACTGATCCCAGGCCAGACCTCTGGCCCTAATCAGGTTACATGATTAATGAGGGGGGGAAATGGGCTCATGTTGTATTAAGAAAATGTGTGTTTGAACCCAAAGCGGTGGGTATCAGCAGCCTAATGCATCAGCCATCGACTGGACACCTGAGCTCTATGCTCCGCTGCGCTGCTAGCCCGCTCTCCAGGGGGAGAGACTTTGCATCGATCCCTTCCCGAGACCTCTCTCCTTCGCCTCCTTCCGGTTTCCAGTGTGTTCTTTCCTTCTTCTACTCCGCTTCGCACCTCCTTCCATTCCGTTTGCCCGCTTTCTTCTGTCAGCTCCACTGTGTTGTTGTTTTATTCCGTCGTTCCTGTCTTTCCTCTCCTTCTCTCCTGTTTCCTTTACGTTCTTTAAAAACATGAATCTATTGGGGCACTGTAAACTCCTCATAAGTTCCCAAAACAATTTGGAAACTGCGTTGTAAAAGTATGTTGACATTTAAGTAGAGAAAACAAGCCACGGTAGTATTCATTACACATTTCTTCAATTTATGCAAATGCAGTAAAATCGTTTTTTTACCCCCCGCCCAAGTGAAGTTCCCCTATGTACTAGTAGAATAAACTATAGTAATTCACATGACTATTAAATGGCTTATATTAGTCAAAAATAAGTAAGACTTACTCGGATATGTAATCTAAGTTAGTATGGGTTTGCAGTGTATGTTTACACGTAGAACAATAGCACCAGTGTTTTCTCTGCCTGGTTTTATCCTCTGTGATTCAACTTGGTTTCTGGCAGACAACTGATGGCCAACACTCAACCCCTGCAACCCAAACAAGGAATGGTCATTTAATCTGTGTGACTGGCTGCACCATGAGGTTGTCTGATACATTAGCCATTGCTGCCTCATCCAATAAAGGCCACAGCTACTGAATAGGTGTGTGAAACGCACTGTAGTAGTAAGAACCACTGCTAGAGTACAATCAGTGCTTCCCTAGTGCTAATTTCCATGAACTTTGTCTAAAAAAAATAGTGATCTTTCTGCCAGGGCACAGTCTTACATAAGCAAATAATACCTTGAATGTCATATCTATGTCATATTTTGGCCCTACTAAGGGAAAAGTCTGCTGTATTAATGTTGGATAGGGATTGAACAGCCGTCTGTGGGTCTCTCAAGGTGACGGCCTCTTTGGAGTGGGGAATAGGAATAGCACTGGCACAGCATTCAGTAAACTTGTTCGACTGGATCTAAATGCACCTAACAAGAGCTCTTCTCATTACTTCGGTCATCTATTTTACTCAAACCTAAAATTAAAACACTGTTGATAGGTAGTTGTTATAGCGAAGCAGTATTGTTAAATATAAATCAAACATATCCCAACTTGTTGTTAAAAGTTGTTAAATGGGAAAACTATTAGGGTCAATGTTAGGGTTGCCCGCTAATCCTATAGCCCTAAAGCTAACCCCATTGTGTATCTAATACAGTAAAAACACACAACAGAAACAGGACACAAACAAATAAACAACTGGTAAACATTAGCATAATGACCAGCTAAAGACAAAACATAATGGGGGGCTTCTAAAATAACAAAAACACTGTAAAAAAGTAAAGCTAAGAAAGTAAAGCTAAGAAACTAAAGCTAAGAAAGTAAAAAGATTTCATCAATATCAGTGGGGGTGAAGGGGGAGGGTTGCATCACAAATATGAATATACAAGAGTTGTGGATAATCAGTGCTCCGATCTATGTTTTCTTTCCTCAACTGAACCATCATCTACAATGAGAGAGTTTACATTGAGAAGTTCAGTTACTAAAAAGGAGAAGTTTAAGATTAAAAGCAAAATAACCCCTGGCTCCAAGAATCAAAGCAATAAAGTGGAGTAGATAAATAACTAAATGACTGAAACAAGGTTCATGCACTCAAGTCAGAGCGCAGGGGAAACTGCCCAGAGCCCTTAAGATATGGAAACAAACCTGTACTATACTGAACAGACAAATGATTAGAGCCTCATCTCATCAACAAAGTTACATCCTGATTTATACATGCTTGTGCGCAAATAATATACACCGACACATGCATTTCTAAACACCTATACATAAGCACGTACTCAAATAGACGCAAACACCCGCCATGAATTCCAGGAGACGGCAAGGAAAATATCTGTTTTGAAAGTATTACCAGTTATATTTTCATATTTCTTTCCCCCCGCTGTTATAATTTTCTCCCCTGTCAAACAAATCAAAACGCCAAGACCAAACGGAGGCTGAGGCTCAGATTTTCCACTGTCAGGTTCACAAACAGCCTCTGTGTGGAGAGAGGAGATGACCTGTTTGTGTGTGTGTGTGTGTGTGTGTGTGTGTGTGTGTGTGTGTGTGTGTGTGTGTGTGTGTGTGTGTGTGTG
>JAOEHI010000007.1:1227591-1250922 GCA_025447815.1 Percopsis transmontana | reverse complement strand
TGCTGCAGATAGGTCTAGGAGAATGAGGACTGAGGAGAGGGAGGAGGCTTTAGCGGCGTGCAGGGCTTCGGTCACCATGAGGAGCGGTTTCAGTGGAGTGGGCAGTCTTGAACCCAGATTGGTAAGGGTCCAGGAGTTTGTGTTGAGAAAGGTAGGAAGACAGTTGGTCAGAGACTGCACGTTCAAGTGTTTTGGATAGGAAAGAGAGGAGAGATACCAGTGCTGCAGTGCTGCCTGGCTGCTACATGCGTACATTCTGGAAATGTCGATGATGCAAGGGGTTTTGCCTGCGCTTGCGCCCTCTTACTACAAGTGTAAACTGACCATTAGCTCCCTCGCAGCAAGTGAAGAATTAAGAGACTGCACTAAAAACTCATGCCTGCCTTAAACTAGGGATGTCTCAATCAACTTTTTTGGCAACCCGATCCGTTCCGATCTATTCAATATTTATCACAGTTTAAGTCAAGAGACCCATGGTATTGTAGAAAATGCAAATGTTCCTAACTACAGAAAATACCTGAAGTGCAGTGGGAACAAGTCTGCACTATGGGGTAGGCCCAAAGGAGGCTTTTGGAAGAACACTCTATAGACCTACAGGTATGAAGTAACCAGGAGGAGGCTGAGTTCATAGTCATGGTACAGGTCGGGTTCGGCAACAAGGAATTACAAGTCAAAGGAACAGGTAGGGTCATGGTCGAGGGACAGGCAGGGTTTAGCAGGAATTGTAGTCGAAGTACAAGCAAATGTAATAACCAACAGGAAACACAGACTGGCACGGAGGACTAGAAAATAGGACTAGCAACAAACAAACAGGAAAACTGGGTTTGAATACACATGGGGAGACACAGGTGAAAACAAGGAAGGAGACAGAAAACCAGGAATGGAACACATGGAACACAAAGTAAACATGGGAAATCAGAACTAAAACATGGAACTGCACCGAGCTACTATGCAAGCTGGGTGTTTGCATCATCTACTGTCTATATGCACTCTGGACATGGCCCAAGGGAAACATTCGTCCCCATCTGTGCTTTTTCACAGAGTTCAATTCTATGAGTGTTTACCAGCATGCCACATTGCCAGACCGCCACAGGCCACAGACAACAAGTAGCTTTTACAAAGCTGAGGACCCACCTTGTTGATTTACAAGAAATGTCAGACTTTATATTATCTGACAGCTTGGAGGAAGCATAGCCTGTGGCAAGAACATATGCACTCCATCTTTATGGACAAAAGACAAGAGGAGTCTGTGCACTAGCCTGAGATACATCTTGGCATCTACAGCCAAAGCATCGGCGGCACAACTCCCCCCAACTGAAGATGCTTTTAAGCAACATGTTTTGAAAGCAATGTATCAAACAGCAGTGTGGCATAACGTCTAAAGGCATTTCTCTGGAATCCCATTGAAAAAGGCTGGACAGTCAGAAGACGGATCTGTTCTAGAAACCAGCTGCTCCACAAGAGCTCAGAAAGATCCCACACCTATACGATAGTGATGGGACCTGCAGTGTAAAAAATGCCAATGCCTTTAAGTGGACTTGACATGACACATTTTGTCACTGAGGATAATGTGGATGACATGCTGCATGACATGCTGTCTGTTTTTCATGTTTACATGTAGAGTAATCCCCTGCCCGCCGTCACACATATGTTTCGATCAGAGCTTGTATTATGAAATGACATGAGTTTAGGTGTATCAACTCCCATTCAGCCTGGATTTATTTTGCACTTTTTATTTATGGGGTGTATCACAATACCTGTCAATTTCACCACTTTTGCAGTAAAACATGTACTAAAATCCATTTAATATATGGAAGTTCATAGAGAATATGAATTTCATTGTTGTGCTTTGTTCTACCTCCAGTAGGGGTATCTCAGAATGTTGGGTGGCTAGCCTAATGGTGCTTTGAGAGTGTCACAGTTACTGGACAAACTGCAAGGCCTAACTCTAGGTTTCATTCAACACAGAATGCATGGAAATGACCTAATCTGCCTTTAGCTGTAATGTCACATAATCAATGAACTGAGGTATTGCTTAAAATGGCAGAGGAACAGCTGCACTTGATTACCATTAGGGGCACAATCGTCCCCTGAGTAGTCAGTTGTGTTTCATGGGACAAAAGCAAATGCAAATGGGTGGTATTAGTCGTGGTTAATACAAGTTCATGTCCTACAGCATTCTTTGCTTATCTTTCTCTTCCTCCGTTCTATCTGGAAAACATATTTTTAGTTCAGTTTAGTTCAGTTAAGGGAACCCAGTGGATCTTAGAAACAAGGTCAATGTGTGGATTGAGGTAATGAAGCTATACAGTCAGAGATTTTATTATAGTTTAATATCAGTTTGAGAAAACTTAGACAACATCCGCTTAAAGAGGCAAATAGAGCCAAATGGTTGAATTACCAAATGATGTAGTACTTATAGTGCAGGATTGTGTGCCGTCTGCCATTCCTTCCTCCCAAGGGACTCATGGCCCCTGGCAGCAGTAGGTCATGTTAGATCCTAGCTTGAGTCATTTTCCCCCACAGGGCTTATTTGTGTGATAAGATGACTATAATTACAGCGGTTCTGAGCTATGTAGTTTTGTACATCCCGAGCCCCAGTGAAACCAAATCAGAATAAAACGAGACCCTGTGGACTTGGACTTATAGACCTATAATGCAATAGTAGGCCTACTAGGGGTTATGGGGTGGCTAATGTAAGTGAAATACCCTAGCAGTTCTTTCGTCTACATGGTTTTATGATGTGCAAAGCTGTGCAATAAATCAGAGAAGGCGTCAGAGCTGTGGTCTCAGATCTGTCTGTGGGGGCAAGGTTGAGGCCACTTGGCTTTGTTTCACTGTGCTGTTCTTGAGCAAAAAACAAGCCATGGAAATCAATTCTGTTTTCTTTGGTTTTTCTCTTGCAGTCTCAGCAAAAGTGCATAGTGATCTTTGCCTTGGTGTGCTGCTTTGCTGTTCTTGTGGCGTTAATCTTCTCTGCCGTCGACATCTGGGGTGAGGACGAGGATGGGATCACTGAGGAAAACTGCAGCAGGAACTGCAGGTGAGAGCTGGGAAGCACATACACACTTCAATATCCTCCCTGCTGGTAGTCAATGTGTTGTGTGCCCTCTTTCCAAACAAAACTGACTTAACAACGCATCATAATGCCACCGCAACCACAATTGTGTGCATTCAGAGGTTCTAGGTAAAGGACACGTTAACTTGAATTGGATTCGTTTACATGGTCCCCAAAAAAGATTCACTCTCAGCCAGAATGGATCTCGGTGCATTAGTTTGGCTAATACAACCAGCCTGGTCTCTTATTGACCTCTTACTGGACATTAGATCCATTAGAGTAGCATTCACTTTACCACTCTTTCTCCATTACCTTGTAACCCGTATCTCTCCCTCGTTCTCCGTTATCCCTCCTAATTCCATCAATTAGACCCCAATTAGGGTAGGGGTTGGGGGGTATGGTGGATGGTTTATCCATTTCATCAACATCGATAAAGCAATGCTAAACTTTTGTTAAACCCTTGACTCTTGACGCTTTCTTACCTCAATGTGAATCCTCAAGCAGACTTTGGTAAATAATATTCCATCGTTCAGCTTTGTAGACACATTAGAAGGCTGTTTATGAGAAACAATGGAAGTGAATGGCGGATGAATACAACTGTAAGTTGTCTGTCATACCTTCCACCAACGAGCTAATCATGAAAGGCTAATTCATGGCAAATGTCAGTTGAAGGACTTAAATCAGCATTCGGTCACAGTTACTCAAGTGAATCGGTCAGTTCTCCCATCCAATGACATGGCCCTAAAAATGCCCACAGCCCGCCTCCAAAAGAATATTTGGTCAAGGTAGAAACAGGAACATTAAAATCGAGGAAAATCATAGCAGATTTCATGCAGTCATGCAGATTTTTAAAATAACAAATCAGTGCAAGACGTTTAATTCAATTCCTTTTGAGCAAAACATTCATGACCGAAACATCTCTAATTCTTATGACTTATGAATATCTTATAAAGTGTTTTCCTCAAAGCCTTCTATAGCACAAACCAGAAAAAAGTCTTGATCTGGATTACTATTTAATTAACATAACAAAACATATTTGTGTAAAGTATATCTACAGTTAGGAACTAAAGTCTGAATCCTAGGAGCCAAGTCTGCTCATATCTATCTAACTTTACCACTCTTGGTTTCATCACTCATCTAAATCTAAAACTAAATCCTTACTCACTTGATGTCTCAACAAAAGTCAAGACAATTTAATCTTATCAAAATGTCAATTTCAGATTTTGTGCCATACTAACTTAATTTACTGACATTTTGTAGTCTAAAGTAATCAGATTGTGTTTGCATTTCATTTCATTTTGAGGAAATGAAAGGAATGAATGTGGAACTAAAATATTTAGAGATGTCATTAGTTTGGACATGGACAGATCTTGGTAGTGGACTCTTGAACCCCACTATATATTCCGTTTTTAGAAGCCCAGTCCCTAAATTAGACCTAATCATCAATCTTCATCAGCCATTCATCTACTCTCCTTCAAAGCGAAAACTCCCCTTTTTGCTTTTCTCCACTGTTTGCTGCCCAGACGATGACTCAGTAGCTTCGTTGTCTATGCATTTATAGTGTAAAAATAACAAACAACAGTTGGTATTTTTGTTATGCAGCTTTCCCTATAACTTGCTTTGCCCCCTGAGATGCGTGAATCACCTAGGCGTGGCAATGACAAGGTCTGAAGACAGAGAAAAGAGGGCAGGCCTCTTGCTAGGCTGCATGGCCTCATCACTTCCTGACCCAGACATCTCGGATGTTTACTGGAAATTAAATCCAATTGAAGTTATTTGGGAAGACGCAATTGAAAGGATGATATATTTGTGTGGGATCATGAGCTTATGTATTATTATTATGCGCTTATTTAAACTTTTTTTCTGAAGGCTTTTTTGTCCTTTGACAATTTAACTAAATGCCAGGCTGAATGCCTGCTGTACATGTCTAATTGCTTGGTGTCACATAGCTGACGGATAGATTAGTATTGATTCGCAGCTGTGTGGTGGAGGGCCAGAAACCAAACAGCCATGCTTTAAAACTAGACTGGCCACGTGTCCTCCAAACCATCCTTTACCAGTGTCCCTCTAAATTGTGTTGTATCAGCAGACACTGCCTGCTTCACTACAATTAAGTCTTTTAGCAGATGCTTTTATCCAAAGCGACTTACAAGGGAATTACGTAGAGCAGTTAGGGGTTAGGCATCTTGCTCAAGGATGCTTACAGGTTGGCCAACTCTGGGGCTCAAACCCACAACCTTCCAGCGTTGAGTCCAACACCTAGACCCCCCCTGTCACTATAGTCTACCTTTTTTTTAAATCGTTAAAGCTGAGACACAATCGTCCTTGTCTTTTGTTTTTTGATTGTGTGGCGGGATTAAATGGGCTACAAATTCTGTAGGTCATTGTACTGTTTGAGTATAGGTTTAAATAGGTTTTAGATAGACATCACCATGTTGAAAACTCAATCACTCCCCACTGCAAAAAAAGCAGTATTGAGTGGAGCTTTTTGAATTATATTAACTGAATAGTTGTACAATCAAGAGTTTGTGTTTGACACGCCATGTCGCAGGTGTGACATGGAGAAAATATGTTGCTTCTACCTGGAGCAATGGAACACACAGAGGGTGCAGAGCTCAGAATGGGAGCAGCCCCGGCTATATCTGCATTCTAAGAGCCACTACTCACCCGGGGGGAAAGCCTGACTTATGAGCGGGTAGGTAATTAATATTAAATGCCAGGCGTCGCCTATGCAGCACTTCATTCAGAACACTATCTCTCACCGTAGCTCTGTGCTGTAGAAGACCTATCAGAGGCTGGCTGGAAGAGACAATATTTCTTATTGTGTCATACCCTAACACTGTGGTTCAAAAGTTGATAAATACAGTATGTTTTTACATATATATATATATTAAAAAAATAATATATATATACATATATATATATATATATATATGTATATATAAACTTTATAAACACATATACAGTGTGTTTACATCTTTATATTTTTCAGTTGATCTATCAAGGACCACACACACACGCACACACAAAATACTCGCTCACCAAGACAGAAGAGCAAAAGCCCTCAGATACACACACACACTCACACACACACACCGTATCGACGTGTGAGTGTCTGTCGATACGTACGCCCAGTCAGACGCACTCTGCCATACATCTACACAGTGATACAGGCACTGTGACGTTTACACCTATTTGATATCCAGAGCAGAGACTAAATCACACCACACAAGTGCACAGATGGGTTTCAAACAAGAGGGCTTATGGACGCCACAGACCAGGGAAATCAATGGAGGCACTGCAGGAGTAAGCAAATGGTCTGCCTCCCTTCTCTGCCTTCTCCGTGGCTGTTCAAACTGCTCAGAATCCCCATTCATCAACCACTACGCACGCACGCACGCACACACACACACGTCGGGATAGTACATTTTGCCTTCCACAGACCTTCTTTGTTTTAGTGAGGTGTTTAGATAATTCTTTATAAACGTCCTATAATTGTCATATTTATCTTTTCGCTGCTCTTTTTTAGTCTTTAAGGATACAGTAGGACATTGTACACTGCGTGACATGCATGCTAATCTGTTCTAGCGCGTATCAGTATTCAGTGTTCTTTTCCTTTCCATTGTAAGCATGACCACAGTATTATGAACGTCCCATATGCACATACTGTGCATCAGAAGCCCATGTGGGAGTGTCTTACTGTGCTATTGGCTTCTAGTTTGAAGAGGAGAAACACCGCTGTGATCAGAGGGTATTAGTCCAATGTTTTGACCCCTGGCAAGAATCCAGAAGCTGAGCTCGGTGTTAGACTATGGCTGACTGTGTCCTCACATCCTTCCAAGTGCTAAGATGCTTTTGATATTACCTAGCTGACAAGGTAGTGTGCCAATCTAGACTGCACAGCTGACAGGCTGCTGGGTGTACAGTCAGATCTAGGGCAAGCTCAGTTCACACAGCCAGTAATAGAAAAATCCAAATTTAGGATTATATATCATAACAAGGGATATGCGATATCATATAGATTAGATAACAAAGGATCATTTGACAAATTGGTGGCCACATTGTAGTGAGATGCAATTGGTCTATATTTTTAAAGCCATATATTCTTTTTTGGCTTTTCAGCAGTTTTCTTTTCTTCTTTCTTTCTATTTCTTATTTTTTAACTTTGGAAGACCAATTCCTACATTCACATTTACATTTACGCTTTCATACAAATCGACTTACTATTATTTGACTATTTGTTATTGTAAGCAAACAACATTCTGTTCGAATAATGTCATTAGCATACATCAGGGCTAACATACATTACCTGACTCTTGCGGCCTCGTACGGACAGAGTAGCCGACCAGCCGAGGTGGTAGATCGAAGTGCCCTGGTTGGGGCTTGGAACATGATCATTGCTTGGAGGTAGAGCGGAGCAGTTCTCTTTACTGACTTGTAGGCCAACACCAGTGTCTCGAAATGCGGGGAGAGAACTTGGGTTGGTTGCATTTTGAACATGCTGTAAGGGTCTGGTAGCAGAGGCCGGTAGTCCGATTAAAAGAAAGTTCCATTACTAATATAAATTAAAAAGTAATATTTTACTTTATCATATGCAGCAGGAATGTTGTGGAATGTTTACTGAATAGCATTACTTACTTAGATCTGTTAATTTCCATGACATTTTATCCAGTATGAATCAACAACTCCCTAGACAAGGAGTCTAGGGATCGACACCAATCAGCATTGCTGAGATCTTGACATGTGAAATCCCCCTTCTCTCTCTCTTTATTTTTGCCTCAGTGCAATTGCCATGCATCGATGGCCAAGCCAGATAGAGAGAAAGCTGGGAGCATTCAAGCTTGATAATAGCCTAGCTGTAGTCATTGGCTGCTCTGGGGCTGCCACAGCCAATTCAATATATTGTCTCCAATCTTAACACCTTTCATGTTTCCAGGATCTCAGTGGGGTTGAAATGGGACTGAGATGAATTCGAGAGGGGTTATGTACATACATAAAAACATGACCGTGTACCTTGACAGTACAGCGTAACAGACACTGTATGATATTTACATACAGTTGAAAACATTAAATTAGCATAACCTAAACACCACTGAAAGTATATTTAAAATTCTCTTAAATATTTGTTCCTTTCTTTCACTGCATGTTGTTACGAAATACATATTCACCATTGGTAATATCATCACAAATCCACTGTGACGGCATGGGGGGATATAGCATGCATTTGGAAACCAACACCACTTCATCCGTAAGTGGTATTCCCTGTCTACATGTAATTAGAATCCTCCTACAGGGCTGTCAACCCCGTCTTTCTCATGTCCTATATGTAACGGCAACCTCCTGTAGAATGAATAGCTTTTGATGAAATATCATTTCCAGAAACTGACTTCCACATATTCAGTGCAGCCAGGCCAGGAAGATAGGTGCTGATAATTTGTGTTGTGGAGTAACTCTCGCTGAATAAAAAGGAATACATCCTTATTTCACTATTAAGTTTTTGCCAAGTATATTGTACATATAGTATATATGTAAATTTGGTCCTTGCCGCTAATGCAAAAATAGCATAATTGCTTTTTGAATGACTGAACTAAACATGAATTTCCTCTACAGTTTTCCATCAGCAAGGGCTTATTATAATAACATTTCCTGATTTTAGCAGCTGGGCTTGGATAATGTTAATCTTAAACATTAATGTAACATGCAGACTTATAAATAACTAGTCATCTCCGCTTGTCCCCCTGTGTTTCAACAGGGCAGTGCTTGTGGAGAACATTCCGGAAGATATCTCCTTCTTAGACAATGGCACATCCCACCTCCCCCTCTCCATGGGACTTCACGGCTTGTTGGACCGGGCCGTCCGAGTTGTAGAGATAGTCTCCCCACTGTGGGTCCTTAACTCCTCCGATTACGAATCAAGTTTTCAGCCTGATGCCAGGCAGGTAAGACTCCTGAAAACACACCCACACACACACACACACACACACACACACACTGGTGCCCTATAATAATGTGTATCAATGGAAATTAAAATGACTGAGGGGGAAAAAAATAGCCCCACTAGATAGAACCCTGTAATTATTCCCGGTTAAAACCATGGATTTTCAATAGAGAGTTCCCAGACTGATTTGTAAAGCAAAGATTGCAAAATCAGGATGGTTTTAACCAGGCCCACATGTGTGAAGTATTTTCTATTCAATTTGGCTTTTATGTTGTGCTTGCTGGTCCAGCCTCTATTCCCGTTAGGTCTCTTTTTCAGTTTCAATTTGGGAGCAGATTAGCACAGGGCTGAGGCCATTAGCAGCAGCTCTGAGGCATAGAACAGCTATACAACTTCCCAGTCAAAAGCTCCTGGTGTCTGGCGAGAAGAAATGTGTGCTCCGTGTGTATTTGTGCTCTAGATAGTGAGCATCAATTTGATGAGAAATAATTGTCTTGGTGATGTCTATTTTTTCAAAAATAGACATCATGGTGATGTCTATTTTTTCAAAACCTTATTTGAGCAGGATTATTGTGTAGCCCCGTCTAGTCCAATGCTGCTCTAATCTTTCACTGCTGTTGAGGAGAAAACATCCTTTCTCAGTTTGGAAGCACGTTTCAAGATAAAACACGCCAATGCAAAAAAAATTCTAATAGAATTAGAACAACTTCCAGAAGCTCCAGAATGAGGTCCTCCTTCCCTGTGTTTCTCCAGGGTCGGGCCCTGCTGGCCAGGCTCCAGGGGCTGAAGGCTAAAGGAATCATGCTGAAGATCTCCAGCGGCATGACTGACTCCATCGAGCTCAAAACGCTCGCCAGACACGGTCAGTCCTCACGCCTAGTGTCAAGTCCAGTACAAACTGTATGTCTTCGGGTGAATTCTCTCAGCTCTCTCTCTCTCCCTCTCTCTCTCTCCTTCCCTCCCTCTCTAGGTGCCGAGGTCCACTATGTGAACACGACAGCGCTCAACAAAGGACATCTCCACTCCTCCTTCTGGGTGGTTGACAGGAAACACCTCTACATCGGCAGTGGGACCATGGATTGGAGGTCACTCGCCACGGTAAACACACACACACACACACACACACCAATGGTGAACAATGGTGAACAATGGTGAAATATGGTGATGGCGGTGACTATGGCGGTTGTGTTGGCTCCACAGAGGAAGGAGCTGGGCGTGCTGGTGTACGACTGCAGCTGTCTGGCCCTTGACCTCCACAAAGTGTTCAGCCTCTACTGGGGACTCCAGTACAAAGACTTCATCCCCTCCTTCTGGTCCAAGCGCCTCTTTGCCCTCTTCAACAGAGACGAGCCGCTGGAGCTGACCATCAACAACACCAAGGCACAGGCCTATGTCTCTGTGAGTACAGCAGCTAGGCTTCTTAATGGCAGTATAGCTAATAATGGACTAGGGCAGAAAGG
Source organism: Percopsis transmontana (assembly GCA_025447815.1). Taxonomy (NCBI): domain Eukaryota; kingdom Metazoa; phylum Chordata; class Actinopteri; order Percopsiformes; family Percopsidae; genus Percopsis; species Percopsis transmontana. Next base: position 1,240,466 of record JAOEHI010000007.1, on the reverse strand, counting down.
TAAAGGGAGATATGATAAGATAAGTAAAATGGGGTAAGGTAAGGAAGATTTCTTCTTTTTTAGTTTGTTTAGTAGCAGTTGGAAAGTTCCTACTACCACCCCTTCATCATATCACACTAATATTACTCTATTTATACAAATATATCTACTATAAAATAAGATCAGACAATATAGGATAAGATAAGTTGATCCCAGAGGAGAAATTCAGTTGCAACAACAAAATGATAGAGGTTTAAATGTAGGGTATATAAATACCAAATATTTTCCGAAATAAGCCAATAAATAAATGAATAAAAACAATTGCGATACAGCTATTCTTTTGTAGAAATGCTAACCCTTAACCGCCTAAGAAAGTAGCATCAGCATTAGCAACAGCCAGGTAGTACATTTAGTAAATACAGATTTGTTCATACACATGAAAGTGAAAACAGAGGTTACAACATTGAGATACAACATTGTGTGTATGCTGTTATACAAGCCAAGCTCACTAACAGAGTTGACTGGTGAAGCCTTACTTATTACTGTCATTATTTTTAATAGCTTTTGCCCACAGCAAAAGCTGTAGCAAATAAATATTTCATTTTCACAGTTTCATTATTTCACTCTTCAATTTATTTTTATGAAATATACAATGTTTAGTTTAGGTAATCTATACCGACAGCCCAACTGACCACAGTAAAATTGTTACATGACTGCAAATGAATAAAATTAATCAGACAATTTGCATATATGCTGAGGAAGATATTCAACAATTATATCCTGAGACTGAGAAGTTCAAATAGTTTTTTGAAACTGGTTTTCTGCCCTTTTTTAACTGTAAATATCTCACAGATTTTTGTTAACAACTGTGAGCTTGAGGTACACTGCACTGCATGGAGTAATCATTCTACCAGCGGAGCTGAGGAAAGCTCTTCTCATAAAAGATGTGCTTTCTCTTCCTGTCATATGTTGTCTGGAGAAGTGAGATCTGCTCTGCAACGTGAAGTACAGTAGATGTTTTATGTGTGTTTACACATGTGTGTTTTATGTGTGGACACACACACACACACACACACACACACACACATATATACTGTATATATATATATATATATATACACACACAGTACTGTGCAAAAGGAAGGCAGGTGTGAAAACATGCTGTAAAGTAAGAATGCTTTCAAAAATAGACATGTGAATGCAAAGGGTGGTCACACCAAATATTAATTTGATTTAGATTTTTCTTCTGTTCACTCACTTTGCGTTTTGTTTATTGATAAAAATAAACTACTAACATGTCTATTTTTGAAAGCATTCTTAGTTAATTTTTTAACACCTAATTGTAAACTGTTCATCACTTTATGGTTTTACACACATGTACACTGCATACACTTCTATATACACACACAAACGTGACAACACACAAATGTGTGCATAATCACACAATAAAACACACATTAAACACATACATACACACACATACTCACTAGGTATGTGCATCCGGACTCATTTTGATATTCGAATAAGGGTCGAATAAGGCGGAGAAATAATGCACCAGAATTGGCCGGCAATCAAGCCTTACTGAACATGCTTGTTATAAGCCATACAAGATTAAAACACACAGTTTGTTTAAAAACAAAAAATCAGTGAATGTTTTCCTAAATTATTATTAACTCCAGTTTCATGCATCTGCCGACGCTATACTTCCTCACCGACTTTCAACAACGCAACGCGCATTGTAGTACAATTACATCATTTAGCAGAAACCTTTATCCAAAGCGACTTACAATCGCATGGTGCTACTACATGGAGCAGATAGGGGTTAGGCATCTTGCTCAAGGCTCAAGGAGGCTTACAGGTAGGCCAACTCTGGGGCTTGAACCTACGACCTTCCGGCTGGGAGTCCAACACTTAAGACCACTAGACTATCCAGTTCTTGAAGATTAGCACCCCGAATGGCTATCTGAATATTCTAATCCGCGTGCTCAAGCACATGTGGAAGAGTGCGGGGGGGGATTACTGAGAAAATGAATCACTCAAGGATGTGCAGAATACCATAGAGGGAAAGAACGTGGCATAAAGAGATACAGGAAGGGATGTAAATGACATCAGAATACAAATGTGTGTCATTGTTATTCTCTCTTAGGTGAACATGAAAAGCCATTTTCCAGCCTGTTATGAGGCTCTAGCCTGTGAGGTGGAGAGCTCAGAGGGTCACTGTCAGACAACATTTCTCCTACTTATTGCTGCAATATTCAATACATTTGTGAAAAATATGAAAATGTACAATTACGTCCTTTTGCAGACTTGTATCACAAGAAATTTACCGTGAGTACAGTTACAAGTATTAAGGGGCAGGAGGGGGTTAGATATCTTGCTCAAGGATGCTCAAATATAGGCCCAGGAATGATGGGGAATGAACCCACAACCTTTCGGCTGGGATGGAACCAGCCACTAAGCCAATGCTGCCCCCTGCCACCTAAAAAACATGTGATTTCCACCCATAGACGAACCAAGCTGGGATTTGAACAGTAATTAAACCTTGTGCAGCTCACGGAAAGGCCAGTTTATGGGATTTACCTGTTTCCCTATTGTGTCTACAGACCTCCCCAGATGTGTTCATTCCCAGAGACCGCAGCAGTGACCTGGAAGCCATCAGCAAGGTCATACAAGAGGCCAGACACTTTATCTTTATCTCCATCACGGACTACCTGCCCCTCCTCAATAACAGTGCCTACAGGTCAGGAACTGCCCTTTGGGTCGGTAGAACATGGACAGGTCGATAGCTGGCAGTGAAAGTAGTGGCAGCTTTTAAGCCTCCGTTATCTGTCTCAAACTGATATCATTCCCTATCTTTTGTATGGCAAGTAATATCACCTTGTCTAAATGTCTGTTTTACCATAAAAAATGTTGAGGAATGCAGCTTTAAAGAGACAAGCCAAAAAAAGGCCCATACAAAACCACTGTGTAACGACGACCTGTCTTTTCCACCGTTCAACACCCATTGGCCAATAAATACACACTACTATCTCATCTTCTGTGTCCATTCGTGTCGCTCACATTCATGTTTGTGCCTGCATCTGTGTTTCTTCCAAGGTACTGGTCTCGTATTGATGGTCTGATCCGTGAGGCGCTGGTTCTGAGAAATGTGCGTGTGCGTATGCTCATCAGCTGTCGGGGAACGACACACCCACTCACCTACAACTTTGTTTGGTCCCTCAGGAGCCTGTGCATGGAGCAGGCCAACTGCTCCCTGGAAGCTGTGAGTACCATGCCATTGTACAGTCCACAAAGATTCACTTGAATTTATCTGTCCGTCTTTGTCCTTCCTCCTTCCTTCATTTGGGTCTTTCCTTCCTCTGTGTGTGTGCATTTAGAAGTTCTTCAGTCTGCAAGGAATCAACCACAACAGGTTCATGGTGACAGACAGGGCGGTTTATTTAGGTTAGTTCCAATAGTTTGCGTGCTTCTTAATGGACCGTTTCAGGGAGGTGTCCTAGTTGGGTAACTATGAGCTGATAACGTTATTTATGAGCCTGTTCAGTTTTTTTATACCAGGGCACCAGTATAGACAAAGCTAGTGAAGCAATACATTGTCAATACTGGTGCACTGGCATACCAGAACTGTGATACCTATGATACCTACTACTATGATACCTCTGTGAAAAGAGTTTATACAAGCATAGCACTAGTATAGTAAGTATAGAAAACTAATTTCAAGCTTTTATTAATAACATCTTGTTGATGTCTTTTCTGCACAGGAAACCTGGACTGGGTGGGGAATGAGTTCACCTTCAACGCCGGTGCAGGTCTGGTGATCAGCCAGCCAGAGGGCATAGAGGAGAAGAACTCCACCATAGTGCAGCAAGTAAGAGCAGCGTTCGACAGGGACTGGTTTTCCCGTTACACCCGTTCCATTCAGGCCAACAAGATCCCTGTCTGCAACAAGCATCAGATCAACAGGCTGGTGCCAATCACAACCAGCCACCTAGACACCGGACTGCGGCCAATCGCTACAAGTCAACATGGGCCGGCACCAATCAAAACCAGTCCCCAAGACCATGGAAAGACGGCAGGAAAAAACAGTCACCATGACAACAGACAGGTACCAAGCAAAATAAGTAACCTAGACCTCGACAATGGACTGGCACCAATTAGGAGCAGTTACCAAGAGAAAGACCATGACACAACCACTCACTTGGACAACAATGGACAAGTGCAAATCAAAATTAACTACCATAGCAACCAAATGGCATCAATCCTACCAAGTCAAACAGCAGAAAGCAGTGGTAGCAGGGAGATACCCACTCTGTGACTGCGGTATATGGGGGTTGGATTGTCTTTCTCTGGATGACATTTGAAGAATTACTCCAAGAATTTTTCCTGAAAACAATAGACTTTGTAGCATTTTATCAACATGATTTTGTATAGCACAACAAAACATTTAGGATGTAAGTAATATCTGACACAGATCATTACTAAAACACTGGAGGAGATGGAGGAGAGAAAAAGGACAATTCTAGCACTTTGAAATGATTCTATATGAACTGAACCAAAGCCTCTGATCAACGAAATGGAAAATGAACCAGTTGAAGTTCTATTTCGAAACAACATTAAACAAAATGCTGATGATTTTCATGACTGCTGTTTCTTCAATATTTCTTTCCTTGAGGCGAATTGAAGTAAAGGAACGAAATGACATTTACTTATTGTGTAAACATCAACCTAAGCTTTTCATCATTTATGTTTTAACCTATTACCCTTTAATACAGACTGTGACTGATAAATGCCTTCCTATTTGGAGTTGGAAAATATAAAGCTATACTCCAAAGTAGAGGGGAAATATTTTGCACAAACACTTTCCTGAGATGGATTTTGGTTCCTATCGCCATTGTTTTGTTTATCTTAAAAAGTATTTTGTGTTTGTTACTATGATTTTACTGAAATAACTGCTGCAATATTCTGTATTTATTTCCAATAACTTCCAATGATTATTCAAGTTTTAAGCCCTGTCGAGATTACTTAGACACACATCTGCTGCTCCAGTTGTGCTAACAGCAGAATACTAAGAGATTTACCTTGACTTCATCTGGTCCCAGTACAAAATGTAGTAGAAGGTGCAATTGCCCAAAAGGACATATTATTGCAAAACTGCGTTGCATTTGTGTACTATGTTTTTTGTTTACTGATACATTTATACTATAATTTCCTTATACAAAGCTCTCTATGACGTTGTAGTTAACATTGAACCAAAAATTAGAAATGTTGCTTGCCCTTTCCCTTGCCTGACACCAAGTTTTTTAAAGTATGTTTTTATGCTTGGCATTGGGAAACATAGTTTAAGAAAAAAGGTATTAAAGCAGTGCTCTAAAGGGATTAGTTAATATATGGTGTGCATGTGCCCCACTACAGTTATCTGTTACATAATTTACTGTATTGTTGGGGCAAAATTATGTTATTTCATGGGGAGTTTGTGTCTTAAAGAGATCACAGGGCTATTCTGTCTCACATTAGTCCTAGCTTAACATAATCGGAAAACAAGTATATTTATTTGTTTGGAATTTATTTATTTTGTTAATGTGTTGATATACAGTAACTGTATTGCATTACACATGAGATAGCATGGCACTTTGGCATGACCTAGTATTCACTAGTAATTATCACCTTTAAATAATTATAATATTTATTAATTGAACTATTAAGACAAATGTAATGTTTTGTTTGTTCATTTGTTTTGTCCCCAAAAGGGAATATAGGCTGTTGATCTCAAAAGGTCCTTATCAATAGTACACAAAACATTTAATAATGGTTAGGATATCTATAGTTCATTCCCGAATGTTGTGACTTATTAGAAAATATTGAAAGAGCAGTTAGAGAAAGCTGCTATACAGGGTCTGCTGTTGGTCAAATCAATACAATGAATTTTTTAACAGAGGTTGACACCATCTGCAGTTTACCTCAAAGACATCAAGGCCTGACCTCTACCATAGAAGAAGAATGCTAAAATACATGTTTATCGGTTGAATGTTTGAACTTACTCCTTGACTTGAAGTCTTTTGTATTGTTTGCTTTTTAATAATACTGATTTCATGGTTATGCCTTTGGCTATAAGAGGCGTTGTTTTTGCATCGTTCAGCATTGTCGCACTGTGATGTTGAACTTTTTTACTACTGAAAAAAATTAACTTCAATACTACTAAACAGTAAAATTGGAAAGCTATGTTTATGGAGGTATTTATACTATGTACACATCGCTACAGTATATGCTGTATACTACTACTGCTATACTACTATAGAAGGCCTATGACCCTTAGATACAGAATGTTTTGGATGATCGAAAGGAAGTAGACTTTGATTTACTTTTGAATCACAAATGTTAATCAATTTGCGTGGAAAAAGAAAATGACAATATACCCTAATCCCAACTGCAGTGTTTGGGGAGAAAAACATGTTAGAGCGTCACTATTCTAGGCTATAGACTATGTGTATACAGACCTCCATCTTGGTTTGTCATATAGTCCTAAGTGTTGTGTAGTCACATATAATCACATGTGAGGTTTCTGAGGAGATGTGATGAACATAATAACTTAAAGAATGTCACCATCTACAAACTGTCACTTTAAAGCACACAGTCAACACTTTTAATCACTGGTGCAGCTGCAGATGGGCTTCCATCAGTTTGTTTACCTTGCTGGTCTGAAGTCCCAACCCGCCAATTATCACGTTGTATGACTGCCACCTAGAGGACAGTCTCACTTACTGCCTTTTTTTAAATGTAGGTTTAGTTAGTTTGCACTATGCCAGCAATCAAATCTTGATATGCACCTATGTTGTGTTAATATTAGAAATTGATAAAAAAAATGGTTTCTGATTCTTTGTGGCAGCAACAAAATGAGAAACTATATGACAGTTTAAAACCTGTTGTTGAAAGTGCAGAATCCAGGTAAATATTTTCATACGCCCATCTTTCCTTTCCCCCACAAATGTTCACAGGCCATCTATCTGTCACAGCAGTGATGCTAAAGAAAACAGAATAATTTGAACGGTTAGTCGACAGCGATCTGTGCACGAAAAGCTCTTTCTCTGAAAGGACTGGTTAGACCAAGACAGGTTTGAGGTAGCTATATGGAAAACAGAGTTAAGTTAATTTACTGACTGTCAACTGTGGTGCACCGTAAAAGCCAGTTCCCTTTATTTTGGTGAATTTTTGGCTCGACTGCTGCTTGCATGCCTTGCCTTTATAAACTATAGACTAAAAGATATTAGCCTTAGGTGGAAGATAATAATATTATATATTTCAAAATTACAAAAGAAATGTATTGTATACTCTTGTTTATGCACAACACTGGTACATTTTTACTCTTAATAAAAACATGTACTACTAATAGCCTTTGTACTCTTCTTTGTGTGAGTATCTATCTTTCTTTCTGTCTGTCTGACTGACTGCTTATCCCTCTGTCTGTATGAGTAGCATACGTAACCTACAATTTGAACAACCCTGTCAGCATCGTCTATCTGCATATATCACAGTCAAATAATAAACACAACTTTGGAGGACGCGGAGCAATTTCGGCACGCCGCAGCCACAGCCACGGCTTTAGGCAACACTGCCTGACGTAACAGTAACCCTGACAACCGATTAAAGCGTCAGTGCTTTCGACAGCAAATTTATTAGAGCGCGTCTCTTGCCGGACATTTTCACATCACCATCAACAGCAAGAGACTAACACGCAGCTATGGGTTCGTTTATGAGACTAAACCACACGTGAACCAAATGCCTGTTTACATTCGTTTAAGTTGTTCTTGTCACAGCAGCGGAGTCAGAGCTTACCTGAGCAGCAGCGCAGTGTCGGAGTTGTTGCTACACAGCAGCCAACATGGCTGAGGATGACAGAGAATGGATCGTGGAAAGCATCGTTGGCTATCTGGGAAGTCCCGAATGGGTCATTCCTATCACAGACTTTATGGACGACAAATGCACAGGTCAGTCTTTATGTATTAAAACAACTTGGACTGGATGTTAGCATAGAATGGACGAGATGTGATTGGAGTTTGGTGGCTAAGCTAACGCTAACTTCTAAGTGCGGTAATTTACTACATTTCTGTCTGTGTTTACGGTTCTTTTTTGTTATTTTTGTTTATGTTTTACACCATATGATTCTAAATAAGAGTTGGTGCTGCGATATGTGGGTAATTGCAGAAATGTTTGGTGGTCCATAAAGTCATACCAGATTTGTGTATTAGTAGTAGTTAGTAGTCAGTCGTTTACTAACGTTAAATAACAGGTTTTGTCAAGCTAGTTAGCTAACGGTAATCCATTTAACCTTAATTCACAAGCCTCGTCCTGTAACCTAATTTATTAATTTAACTATCTATATATACTAAATGTCTAGCACTGTATTTATTTTCTGTTTTTAGTTTTTGACGATGAAGATGAAAACAAATTGACATACACAGACATACACCAGCAGTACAAGCAGTTGGTAAGTAGCCTACAGTACAATGCACAACCGATGTTGCAAAGTTGATTGGTGTGTTCCAGCTGGAACCACGTTTCAAAATGTCTCCTTATTCATTATTTTTAATCTGTTGTCTACCCACGACTCTTCAGTTTTTGTTTTGCTGACTAATAAAGCAGCGGGCTGCTCTAATCTGATTTTTTTAGGTGGAGAAAATGTTGGAGAATTTCATGCAGGAGGTTGGCCTCAACGAGCAACAGATTTTGGACGCCTGCACATCTCCCTTTGCCAAGTCCAAAACCCTGAAGGTAGAACTGAGCTCTGTTGTGCAATCCTAGCCGTTGGCTCATAGTGGGCACAAAGCCAACTAACCTAAGTGGAAATTTGAGATTGCCTACTCAGTTTTTGCACTTTAAGTAAGTCAGGCAAAATTCCAAGGGTCCCTCCGTGCTCCAACTTGAAATCCTCACTGCCTTTCTGAAAAAACAAAAGCAAGGTTGTGCTTATAACGCCACTGGCTGTAAGTCCTTGGTATGTTTGTGTGTGTGTGTGTGTGTGTAAGCATTCAGAATCACTCATAACATTTTTAACACAAAAGTTAAAAGGGTTTATCAAGGATTAGGGCTACATGATGGTTTAAATTTAAAACTATATTCTTTTTAGATATGCCATGCTGTACAGGTCTGGATCTGACCTGAAAGATATGTATCAGTTTCCTTGTGTGTAAGGTGTGATAAGATAAAACAGCTGTCCCTAAGGGGTGAGAGAGGAAGAGAGATCTCACTACCGCCGATAGGTAGCAATACGTAACCAATAATGATATTACTAAGAATGTGTATTAGATCAATTCTTTTAACTCTTAATCCTCTTCGTCCTGGGTGAGATGTAAGGCTTTGACGATCTGCCTCTATGGAGACCTGTCTTCGATCAATTACTTAACCATTAATAATATAAATAATGACAATTATTATTATAATAATATTAATAATAATAGGTATGGCACTAGTAATTATATTTCTGAAATACAAACCCACAGTTTTCCACTAAACATATGGTTTCTTGTGAGCTGGACTGTGTACATAGATTTCAAATCAATGCAGAGTAAAATATTACTGACAGAAACAGAATACAATACGATACAGAATACGATACAGAATACGTTAAATGCAATAGCACATGAATAAAAAAAGAGAAATCGAAAGGACAGGGAAGATGTCAATCACGCAGGTTCTAGACACACTCCAAAATACTAACCAGCAAAAATGAGCTGCTTCTCCGGCGCTTAAGATGATTTCAGATTCAGTAGTTCACAAGTACTTGTGAGTTTCTGACACACATCACACCCGCAGACAGGCACCTGTCTTTATCATCTGCCATTGTGTTGTCTGTGAAGACGCTGTTCCAGCCGGTGTTGGCCACAGACGACTTCCAGATGTTCCGCTCTCTAATGTTCCAGAAGAACATGGAACTACAGCTACAGGCTCTCAGGGTGATGAAGGAGAGGAATGGTAGGCTACACACACACGCACACACAGATTAACATTCATATTTATCATTAGTTAAGCCATATGTGTGTGTGTGTGTGTGTGTGTGTGTGTGTGTGTGTGTGTGTGTGTGTCTGTGTGTGAGCAGGAGCTGTTCCAGATTGTCTGACGGACGGAGTGGATGTGATGTCAGAACTGGAGCTTCAGGAGATGAAAATCCTACAGCAGGTTCTCAAGTAAGACAGACGGAAACGCGCGCACACAAAGTAAATGGCTAGAACCCCCAATACCTGGGAACTCCAAAATACTCACATGCATTGATTGGATTGGAATGATAAGCTCCTTCAGCTATTTGGACTGCAACAGTCGTTTTCATCCATGCCTTTTTAGGGCATTTGATTGTGTACGTGTGATCATTGGGCACTCATATGCCTCAAATTGATCCTGAAACACTTTGACGGTGTGCGTTTTGGTAAAAGTAGTTCCTTTCAGCCGAGGGATTTCATGTCGATTGGAGGCAAAACTCCAATTCGGTCCTAGATTTTACACTCAGTTTAGATTTGAGCATGCAGAAAGGTACATCAGTCTCTATGTAAAATGGTTGGAGAAATTGTCTGTCTCTACGTTGATGTCTGCTGATAATGAACACACAATGTACAAGTCCATGATTCTAGAAGCTCTCCCGGGCTGACCCTCTGTCTAAGGGGATTGCTCTAGTGGTTCCCTGGCCAAGTAGAACAACAAGGAGTCCGTGTGGACCAAAGCGAGCTAAGCCCATTAGCTAGTTTCGGTTGTGCTGTTAACTCTTAACAGATGACTGTTAAGGTGTATTGCTGAGGACCCAAGGGAGTGCAGTGTCACATTTGGTGCAATATGGTCACGAGACACGTTCAGAATGAATTAACTTGTATTAACAAGAGTATTAACAAGAGAATAGCGCTAGCCGGAAGTGGAGAGGCTCACGAATCCCCTATTACAGGTTCACAATACGGTTCTGTACTGAGACAAAGGAATACAGAGAGAACGCAAACAGCGCAGGAGACGTGTGCACTTAGAAGGGAGGCGTCACGCTGGCCCATGTGAACGGGCACTGCACTAGTATATTTAATGCTATAATGCTATGACATTTGTTTGTTTGGAAATAGATACAGTACATGGGGACAGGCAGTGTGATTTAGATCTGCTTCTTGTGCAGTATGACTGTACATACTGATGTGTCAGGTACAAGGATCATATTTAGATGGAAGAAAAAAGTGATTGAGAACCCTCATGAGCAGGCATCTCAGATTGTAACAAAAGATGAGAGCAAATGAAACCGAATTAAGAAAGATTAGGGTCATTAGGTCTTATAGGTCTAATATAGCCATTAGGAAAGCTGTTAAACTTCCAGGACAGTTGTATAGGACAGTCCTATGTGTCCTTTTGAGCGGGGGACGGGTGCAGCAACTCAACTTTACTGCAAGGAAGTGATGAAGCACCTATGAAACATGGACTTAGACCAGGACCACCCTGAATCATACTGTGCCTTCTCTGACTGTGCACTCTCTGACCAGGAACCAAGCATTCTGTTTCGTCTAGTCATTTCCCGTAGGGCAGTCTCACTGCTAATCAGTATCCTGCAAGCTCTCTCTGCAAGGCCTTTTGGGTAATCACATATGATCTAATTAGGCAAGTTGTGGAAGCTTGTAAACTAATACATTTTCTAGTGTCGTCATAATTCGGAAGGGTCTGGCCTCTGAAGCACTCAGACTTTGTTAGTGTTAGTAATTGTAAGAACTAACCTTTTGCTGCGGGGGAAGGGGGGGGGGGGACACCCCACGCTGTTACCACTAAACAAAAGTACAGGGTGAAGTGCTACATTATTTCCCCTTATCCCATACTTCTTGTTGATCTCTCCCTATCTCTTTCTCACCTTCATGCCCTCAGTGTGTGTGCATGGTTAATCCTGGTACAAGTTTCCTCTAAGGCAAATTAAGATAATTAAATAAGGAGATCTGGTACTGTGTGAGTGCCACCTTAAAGGGACACTAGGATTTAGGGGGATCTATTCGCAGAAATGGAATACCGGATTCATAATTATGTTTTCATTAGTGTATAATCACCTGTAACAACGAATCATTGTGTTTTTGTAAGTTTAGAATGAGCCCTTCATATTTACATAATCTAGGGTGCGTGTCCTCTTCCAAGGAGATCCTGCCATGTTGTGCTGCCATGTTTCTACAGTAGCCCAAAACGGACAAATGGTACACTGGCTCTAGAGAGCGCCATTCACGTTTTTACGTTGAAGTGGCAACTTGAATCCAGCACCGGCTTTTGGAAGCTACTGGCACCCAGAGGTGTGCTGGCCATCGGGCATACCAGGACAAAAACCCGGTGGGCCATCAAAAATAAATCCATAAAGTTTATTTTTTTTAGCCGGCCCTGTCTGTCTCTTTACCGCTGACTGGCTAATCACACCAAATTGCGATGGTAAGTCGGTGTGTTAACAGCAGTGACAGTGTCTGCCGGTTAGCTCAGTTGGTTAAAACTCTGGTCTGAAAACGCCGTTGTCATTTCCTTTATGGTAACATTTCAAAAAAGATATTATTTGGCACTGTGGACTGATTTTAGTTTTTTCACTTCTACGTCAGGAGGTCCAAGGAGGAGTACGATGTGGAAATGTCTCAGAGGCATCTGGGGGAAGAGGTGGGCTCCGCCTCCAGCGGCCAATCCGACGAGCCAGCGGCAGATGGGCGTGGACAGCACACGGCTATCTCTGCCCTGAGCCAACACAGCATCCCTGCCAAGGTAAGGCTCCACGAGTTATGTGGGTGGTCACAATTAGAGCGCTGACCCCGCCAAGCAAAGGTACCTTACCTGACCCCTCGGAAGACATGATTGGTTTAAGCCCTATAAACTGTAAGCCACCCAGAAGGGGAAAAAAAGGATTATAGTATTACCTGCATGGCACTGAC
>JAOEHI010000007.1:1210091-1222591 GCA_025447815.1 Percopsis transmontana | reverse complement strand
TGGTAATGTGGTCTCAGCTCACAGCTGTGTGGGTGGACAGCAGGTTTTAAATGGATCTTTGTATTTGGTCGCTCAGTTCATTGTTGGCTGGGATGAGTAAGCTCAGTGCCTTGTGTGTCTGCACTCTCCGCAGGAAATCTCTGTTGAGGAGAAGAAAAAGTTGCAGAAGAGAAAACACCTGGCCGAAAAGCTGAAGGAGGAAGTCATTAAGAAATAAAACCAAATGTCGCATCGCAATACTCTTGTTTATTACTTATTGCTCCACTGTGGACACCAGCCTCCATGCTTCCTTCTCTTTCTAGATTATGTGAAACAGATCAGGGCTTTCCTACCGTACAAATTCTATCTCAACACACAGAGATGCTATCTGCTCTATGGAGAACCAGTGTTGTCTGCTGTAACTGCTGTCTGCTTTGGAAAATTGTATTTGTGTTCTAATAGCCAGCAATAAAAAGGTCAGAGGGGGCGGGGATTTTCAACGTGACATTCATTAAAGCCTAAAGGAACAGTCAGCATTGTGTTATATCAACAAACAGTAGATATGCTCCTCTAAATAACGAGTATGGGCATCTTTTATCACGGTGAGGGTATTGATGGTGCTGGTTTACCATTGTGTCATGTGTTTCCAGGGACAAGAGCTATGGTGTAACTTCTTGCAGTCAACCTGCACTATAAATGGTGACAGGACTGGACTATACTGTGTTCATGATGTGGCCAAGAGAATGGTGTGTCCTTGAGATTTGTACAAAGAATGCAGTATTTATGTTCAAACGAGTCTTCTCCACAATTACTCCTAATAATGCACCTACTCCCTTGTAATGATATATATATGCTGATTAATAAACTAAATTTTATACAAACTGTCATGGCTAATGTCTCAAGTCTTTTGCATGTAGTACCAAATACATTCAAATTGAAATTATCTGATGTCTGCAAATTACATTTGCATTTCTACAACATATATTGCATTCATTTAATAGCAGTTTTGGTTCAGAGGCACCCCAATTCCTAGTGATCCCGTTGGAATGTTTTGCTCGCGCCATGCTATTTATCTACCTTGTCACAGCGGTTATTTAACTGCTATATTAGCAGTTCTTCAGGTGTGTAACTATAGTTATTACGGTTAGATTACTTAACTTTGCTACTTGCTTCTCTGTATAACGTAGTGGTAGTTTTAGGCAGATTTTCAATGTCCTCATGGTCTAGATCTCATTGCTGCACTAGTCAGGAAAGAAACAATGGTGATCCATGTCCGAGTTCAGAGAGGTACCAAGGATGGAAATGGAATCTGTACCAAGAACCTAAGGGGCATTCTTTAAGGGATCCTTGCATCATTGCTTTATCATAAAGCAAATAAATATGAATCCTTGAGACATTTCAGGGTCATCAATTGAGGGACATTAGATGTTTACCATCAACCAATATTTATATAAATGAAACTAGATTCACAACTTTAATGCCAAGTCACATTTAATTTGGAAAATTATCAAATAACAAAATGCATACAAATTTTATGAATGTAAGATAGTGGTAGTAATGGGACTTGGTACAAATTCATTACAGGAACTAAGATGGCAGTTGTGACAGGACTGAGGTGAAACTAAAAGTCAATGGTTTATCATGTGCTTTCTACTTTAAGCACATTATTGGCAGTGGTATTGGTGCACCTTTACCTGTTAAAGGCAACCGCCATGTAACGACAGTTTAACCAATAACTTTTAGGTTTCATTCAACTGACCTTTTTTCAGAAGAAAAAAAAATGCGCACAAAATAACGATTTCCAGTCAAATGTGCCTTTTCACCATTGCCAAACTAACTTTCTCAGTGGAAACAATTGATCAGTCCAAAAGGCAAAGCTCGTCAGAATGTTTGAATTGTATTGTTCAGTAGCCAACCATGCAAAATTCCAAACTTCACTTTCCTTTGTGTTCCGACTGCATTTGTGATCTTAGAAATTAGTTAACCACATCTAGTTTGACTAAAACCATGCACCGTTGTGAACAGATGTATTGCCAAAGCGTGATTTGATGTTTTCCCAAACATAGCTTCAATTATACAATTGTCATTTCAGCAGATGCTTTTATCCAAAAAGGGACTTACAGCGAGTAATATTACGAGTATTGAGGAGCAGGTAGGGGTTAGGCATCTTGCTCAAGGATGCTTACAGGCAGGCCGCACACAACCTAGCCCGTCCCTCTTAATTTGATGTCTTGTTAAAAAAAAAATTGTCTGGGGAAGATGCCGTGCTTAAATCTGGGGTATGTTGAGTGCAGACTGCACACAACACACGAGGTGTCGAACACTGGTGAAAATGACTGGACTGCATTGTAGCCTACCAAATGTGCCATGCCACAGATATATACACACACAAGACTTCAGACATCCTCAGAAAGTTGGCTGCAAAAATTGACTTTACTGCAGTTTTAATACATTTCTTTTTTTTTTTAAACCAGCATTTCCAACGTCTTTTCATTGTACAATGAATCAAAATGAATTGGATTAAAAGGGCTAACAGTGAGCCCACCTCTGTGCAACCACAAAAGAAAAAAAAAAGAAGATATACACAGGCAGGTAGGTATAGCTATCCCCTTTTAAAATCAAGTAAGGGGTCAAATTATTAAAAGAAAAGAAAAATCATCTGTACAGTACTTTAACAAAGTCATGAAATGGATTTCTGGCTACCGCAGTCCTGTGTGAGATGTGTACTGTGTAATGTGTGCGCAACTTGGCCAAACTGTTGCCCTGGCTTTCAAAAAAGGTTGAGTCCTGCTCTTCTGGAACTAAGTCTCGTGTCGATTGCATTGTTTTCTCTAGGATACGTTCTGTCAGTTTGTCACCTCCTGGGTCTCTCTCTGGTTTCCTTTACAAGTTGTCAATGCTGCCTACATCCCTGCATTCCCAACGACGACGACAACGACAACAACACTGAACGGCTCTGCAATGGGGCGGACACCCGCTGAGCCAAGTGTAGCTTCCTACAACTGCTGACGGCTAGGCCCGCTAGCCTGACTGGCGGGCTGGCTGGCTGTGTGAGGCCTTCCTCCTCGGTCTGTGGGGCTCATTGGCCGAGGGAAGATGAGGAGAGTTCAGGAGAAAAGGGACGCCAGGGGCGGGACGCTGTAGTGCGGCCACCTTCGACTCACCGTTGCTAGGCAACAGAGCCGAACCAAGAGCCACCCTGGCTATCGTTTGTTAGGATGAAGGCCCGCTGGCTCCTGGAGGCAGACGGGCTGGCGGGGACAGGGAGGAGGTCAGCAGTGTGAGGGGGAACACAGGCAAGGTGTTGGAGGAGTGGTGAGGAGACAAGTCCTCCGTGTGTTGTCACTGCTGGAGGGGAGGAGGAGAGACCGGGAGGGGGGGGAGAGGAATTGGAGGCTGTCTCCGTCTCCCCGGCAGGACAGTGTCTTACAGGTGGCCAGATCGGGCCGAGGACCAATGAGACGAGACCAGAGGGAGGAAGGAAGGGAGGAACGCCAAGTCCATCAACGGCTAACGAGCTCGTGTCTTAGGAGCCCAGGCGGGGCCGTTTCCGCGGCGACTGTTCTTCCTCCTCATCTTCGTCCTCTTCATCGTCGGGGTAGTCTACCAGCCCCACCTAAGGACGCAGGGAGAAAGCACGTTTAGACTGACAAGGGGGGGTTATACCCCTGCTGCAAATAATCCTTCCATGCATATGGCTGGGGTGGCCCCGTATACCCGACTGCTTGAGAGTGCTGCATGTTGCTTTGAGCCCTCTTGTGTGTTCCCACTCAGACAACTGGTCAACAATATCATGTTTCCCTTACGTGCTTCAACGTGTCCTGTGTGTCGCTAAGTGTATCAGCATTGAGCTCCACAGGTAGTGAATAAAAAAAACAACACTAAAGAAAAGGTTAAAAGTTGCACAAAATAAAAGGGACCTTGTTGGACTGGAGTGTACCATGGCCGTAACTCCAACAGTAGATGGGACCGTGGACTCACCTTTACAACTGGTGAGGCGGACAGAGCGGCTGAAGTCTTCACAGAGGATGCTGTACTGTTGCTGTTTGGAGTGGCAGCTGGCGAGGTGGGAGGGATAGCAGCAGTTTTCCCATTGTTGGCACCGTTAGCTCCATTGGCAGATCCTGCCAGAACAAGAGGCGGTGAGAAAAGATGAGGCTGCAGAGCAGTCATTTCCACGTGTGCTCAGAACGTTGGCACTACTTAACAGAGGTGGATCGCTTGACGTCATACCTCAATGAAAACCTCATGCCAAGACGGCATGGCTCAGGACAGAAGCTCAGTTCTCAGCCAAAGCCATCTACATTTCATCAGTGCTGATGGCCATTTATCTAAAACATTCTGAGCTTGGACCAAAGCCTGGTCTCAGTTTGTAAAATCTAATTGTAGCAATGTTTAATTTAAGCTATATTTATGTTTTAGATAAATATACAATTAAATTCTACAACAAACTGGAAAAACCGAATACATGCTACCAGTAGATATCAGCTTTACAATGGATTGTTTTCACCCCAATGATCACTGAGAGGACTTAATATTGAGGCAAGGAAGAAGCTTCAACGTGACATACCCTTTTTGGCATCCATGTACTTGCCATAGCTGTCTGAGAAGTCATCTTCTGGCCGGCTCTTCTCCACAGCCTCTGCATCCTCATCGTCTTCATCGTCATTGAACCACATTTCCTCATCATCGTCTAACGTCCGAGCATCTCGTCGGTACCTACATGAAGCCACACAGTCACTACAGCAGATAAGGTAGACGGCAACATAAAAAGAGCTGGCTATTGCATGTCTGCACTGACCTGCTGAGTCTCTGACTCTGCCTGTCTTTCTCCTGCTCATACAGACCCTTCAGGCCTTTGAAGGTCTGGACATATTCGATAGATTCAAGTGCTTTGTAGAAGTTGTCCACAATGTGAGCTATGAGAGACTTGACGTCCTCCTAGAAAGAGATGATAAACTAAGAAGGGGTTCAAACCACGACCTTTCACAGTGCTAGCGTCTTCTGAGGAAGCCTTTACACACACGGGCCAGGTGTAGGTGTACTTACCACTTTAATGAACTCAAAGAGCTCAATGATGGCCGAGTTGAGGAGGTTGTACCGTGTGCCGTTGTCAAGCAAGGCATTGATGACTGGTTCAAACAGGTTCCCTTTGATGATGTAGCGGTTGTAATACTCATCCTTCAGACCAATGATCCTGCGCATGAAACGCAGGGCACCTTGGGTAAAAGGCACATGGTGAGTAAGATGGGGGAGGGGGGGACATTTTAAACAGGTATACATTGTTGGGGCTATTAAACAATACAAAATGGAGCCATTTTTGTCACTCCACCCACCAACATAGAAACAAAAACCCAGAGGAACTAGACTGTCTATTTACATGTTAAGCAGAATCACAAGTACCAGTAAAAGTTCACAAAATTCCTATAAACTGTAAGTTTCTGGGGCTTTCTGTGGACTTACAGAGGGCAAGGAAGGTGTGTTTTGAGTTCATGAGCACCAGCACTCTCCTGAGCAGATCTTTGTTCATGATGTAGGTCTTGATGTGGTAGGTGTGGTGCTCCACGCAGAAGGTAAGCAGTTCCAAGATCAACGCCAGCAGCTGGGCCGTCTGGAAATTGTCTGTGCAATTAAAAACACACATAATGTAATTATACAGTGCAACATTTCAATTGGAACAGAACAGGTTAGTTACAAGTTCCAACTATGCCACATACGCAATAAACCAGCTGATCCTAATAAAGACAAGTCTTACACTAGCTAGGGGAAACCATTTAGCGCAATCAGCTTACTAGCACTAGCTTGACCTGTAGTAGACAGGTAAAAACAGTTTAAATTCATGCAGTCTTTTCCAAACAAAGACTTGATAACTGAGCAGTTCTTGTTACAACAGCACAATACATGGTTGACTAACACCTACCCGGACACACAGGATTGATCTTCGTTGAGCCTTCTGGCAAGTCTGATAGATCAAGAAGACGGGAGGAGAACACTGTCAAGCAATGCCAAACCAACCACCAAGGAATAGGTATATACAAACAAGGCTTGGGCGATAAAACGATATCGTGATACACGATATTGCTAGGCCACGAATATCGTCTCGTTACCGGACTGGTAACGAGACGATATTCCTAAATACAAATATGGCTCATTAATGCACTGTTATGGTTCTTGTCCTAGTCAACAGTCTCTCTAATGTTGCGTATTCAGCACTTCATTGACACTGGCCTTCTCAACTGAAAGCAGCATAAGTCTCATTTGCGCCTTTTTGTTTGTAGCCCATCAAAACGAACAAACTCAATATGTAAATTAACAGTACAATCAACAGTTTGCCTGTAGAGGCCCATAAATTACTCTGTAGGGAAATTAAGGCCTATTGAGTAAAATGGCGCTCAACGTGCTACCCTATAGGCTCTGTGTGGTTTCAGTTGATCAAGTACCGATAATATTGTTTATCGTCGTTTTTCTTTCATATCGTCAGTAGGGGAATTTCAGTATCGCCCAAGCCTAATACAAACCCATCCAGTCAAAGACACACACACACAGTGAATGGTGCTTAAACCATCACCTCACCTTTAGAGTTCTTGTTGTGGGCAGTGTTGGCCAGGAGGGGGGCAGTGAGGACGTGCATGCAGTACTTATAGAAGAAGCTCAGAAATTCTGTCTTCTCCGTTTTCTGCTGAGAGAAACTTAAACGTCAAACACGACGAAGCATTTTCAGTGTGTAATAGGCCTATCGAAGGCAGGGCAGTTCTAGAGGAGGACAAAAACGAGAGAGTTCTTTCACATCTCATCACGGGTAGAGAAATGACTCATTTGTCATCCCACTGGGTTTAAAAGACGCATTCTGAATTTATAGAACCCGCTTACTCGTCAGATATTTACACGCTACTGTGGATCAGAAAGGAACCGAAACCTCCTGTGTAAAATAGCATGCGTGATATTTGTGCAGGGAGGTTACTGACGTTGGCGGGGACCAGCATGTTCTCCGGGTCGATGAGCGTCCTCAGCAGACCCATCAGCTGCACTGCTCCCCCCAGCTCTGGGTCAGAGTCACAGATCATCTGCTTTATCACCACGTTGATCAGCAGAACATCCTGAAGTAAAGTAAAGAAATTAGCCTTCACCATTCACATTCTGCAACATCTTCAATAGGTAGCAATAGAATTAAATAAAAACTCCCAGCCAGTCCATGTCATATCAGGGGTTGAACTGTGGATAGCATGTAGCCATTATATTTAGATAACATTAATCCAAAAGGGGTTTCTTGTATTTTGTATGCATCAATATGAGTAATTTAACTTTGAACTATTCTTTTTTTTTTTTTCTCCATCAAAAGAATAAGGAGGAAAAAAACTGCCAGTATGAAAAGTTAGACATAGAACACAAAATGCTTACATCATCCGTCTGCTGTGGCTCCTGCATGACAAACTCCCTGACCATGGAGGGGCTGAACTCCACCAGGTAAGAGAAAATGTCTGTGGCTGCTGCCCTCACCTGGAGGTCATCCATTCCCTACAAATACAGGGAAAAGGGTGGAATAAAACAAGGCAAGAAAATAATTAGAAGTCTTGAACTCCACCTAGACTCCTTTTTCACAGATATTACAAACCCACAGGCAGAAAAGCAACGCGATGTAAAAACCAAAAAATTTTATGTACAGATAGAAGTAAATATTAGTAATGAATTACCATTGTAGGAGTGGAAAAGACATACCATGACTATTTCCAGGGCAGGAAGTATGCCTAGATTTGCCAGAGTTTTGAAGAATGCGTCCCTGTTTTGAGGTTGCAGCGTTTGTGAAAAAGCACAGAATTCCTTGAAAAAGTTTACCTTAAATAAAGAGAAACAAATTAGGATTGGTGTTTTGGTACAAGATATTCACAAAAGCAGTTGGTCTGGTAAGCCGAACACAACATTACATACATATGTTTTTGTATGTATAGAAGAGCTCATTTAAATTTTGTAATATTATTAGCCAATGACAGATGATCCTAACACCATTATGAAGATGGTGGATAGGACTCTTTTTCTTGAACAAATATTACTCCATATAAAAAGATGGGTAGCAAGTGATCAAATGACACAATTACTACACATTTCACAACAAGTGCCACAAGCATGCACATACGGTTTGTGCATTTCACCACTACTATATCCATTAGCCAGACCATGCAACATGACCAGTGTTTAACTTACAAGCTCTCTTCTTTTACTGTCCTCAGTTGCTTCATCTGTGAGCTGTGCAAAGACTTCCGTTAGAAACTTCTCATCCTCCTGTGGAATAGCAGAAACAAATTAATGAAACAAGATGCAGTTGATAACCAAAAAACTGAACACCACACCACTGAAAAGTTACGCTATTCGCTCACAAATGCTGAGTTACAAAACACGTATCTCAATGTATCAAAGCCAAATATAAAACCACTTGATTTATTGCATTATAAAACATACACGGCAGTGTTTGCATCAAAGAACAATGATAAATGTGTTTTTACATTAAATTGATACTTCTGGGAGGTTTCACGTTTTGGTAAATCATAAAGACCATAAAAAAATTATCATACGTTCTCTTCCAACTGGTTTACGTACTATAAATAAGTTCACATGGCTCCTATCATACAACCTTCACAAGTAAAAAAAGGTATTGTGAGCAACATTTAGAGCAGAGCAAAGCAAACCGTTAAATAAAGCAAAGCACAATGTGATCTTTTCTAAGAAAGATCAAATGAAATCACATGCTCCATTTCTTTACACAAGTTAAACACAAAACTCGAGTCATACAAAGTAGGCAACAAGGTGTAGGTTTTATTAGGTTGTCATAAATATTAGTGTTTAATGCACAATGACATTTCCGGGAATAAAACAAAAACAGATTTAAAAATCTGTCATCTAAAACAATTGAACAAATTCTAGAATGGAGACCAACTTGCTGGAAAGGTAGGTGAAATTCAAGAGCAGAAGAGAAACCATTTGTATTCAAAATTACAGGAATGTATGAGGCAGGCTTGATGCTACACAATCTGAGCATGACCAACAGGTGGTATGATGTTACAGCCAACCGCCTACCTCAAACACTGGTTTGTGTCCTTACCTGCAGCATGCTGACAATTTCCACTTTGTTAAAGAAGATGAAGGAGTTGAGGGTGGAGAGAAAGTTCTCCTCGAAGACGGACGGTGTGGGCAGGATGATGTCCTGGATGTACTGCACCCGGTACGTCTGGTGGATCTTCTGCCGGAGCTCCGAGTCCGTGATAGGGATCACCTCTTTAAACTTGGCCGTCTTTGTGAGGAACTCCCGGTGCCGTTTGGGCTGAACCAGCGCCGGGTCGTACTCCAGGCAACCCACCACGTCCATGATGCAGTCATCCGAGAACATCACCTCAAACAGCGCAGCTTTGTTGAGAAATAAGACGCCCCTGACTATCTCGTAAAGGTGGTGCAGGCCCTCCCGGTTGTCCAGGTCTTCGCACACCTGGAAGAGTCCCAGTAGCTTCTTGATGTAGCCCTCGCCCATCAGGGCCAGAGCCAGCTTCTCCCTGCGGATGGGCGAGGAGAGGACAGAGGTGACCAGGTCCGCAATCTCCTCCAACCTGCTCAGCTCACAGGCTGGGAGCTCCACCAGATGGCTTGTTTCTGGCATCTCCTCAAAGCGCTCCTCCTCTGACTCGTCGATGGGATCCTGGGTGATTTCCAAGGCTGGGTCTTTCCCTTGCACCTGGGGAGAAGAAGATTAATACAACAGGAGGGTGAATTTAGCACCGCCCCTTAAGTCTACATGCGATCATTAAAGCCAACAACCACAAATTTTGATACCGCAATCTTCTGCAGATATACAGCAAGCACAACAGGGTTCAACTTTACCTGGCAGATCTTCTCCCATATCTCATCGCAGCCAGCTTTTTCCTGGAAACTCAGGGCCAGGTCATAATTCTCTGCTTCTGACCAAACAATGAGCGTGTCCTAGGAAAAGCAAAAAGCAGTGGAAAACCGTCATAACCTGATGCCCCTAAACAAATTCACAGGTCACAAAATCTCCAATGCTTACATTTCCCCCTTCACACAAATAAAAACACCATCTCAGATACAACACACATAATAAAGTTATAAAAGTGGATATTTTGGTGGCAAAGACAATTCTTGAATAAGCTATATGTAGTGCAAAAGAGGGTGAATAATCACATACCCATTCCACGTTGGCTAGGTTCTAAACCTTTTTACTATTTGACAAACATGAAAATTGTTCAATAACCTTCAAATAAATTATAGAAATAGCCAACATATGACAAAGGTCAACAGAAATATAACTATCTATTCCACAGCGTTTCTAAGTAGTGTACAACTTACCTGCCTTTGTTTAGTTCATATGGCTACTTCACTATAGTGAACAAGGAGTAAGAAAAATCCTGTTTTCATAGAACACCAAGTACCACCAAGCAACGACTCCCATCACTATTAAACCTTAAACTATTCATCAACAATTAAGTACAAGTGGGGCAACATCATATTACTTACTTGTTGTTTCTGATATGCAGTATTTGGACTGATTTTCGACTCCAATAGCAGTGATCCTGAAAAACGCAGTATCAGTTTAGTTTTATACCAAGCTTAGATCAACTTTAACTAGCATGAATTACACTATCCTAATTAGAATAACTGGTGTGTGAATAACGATATTTATCCGTACATGAAACGGAAGACGAGTAAATAGCCTATACTGATGATTTACAGCTTAAACTATTTATTATGATGAGGTTCGTTTTAAAATAGGAGTTATTTCTTCCTGAAATCTACACTGTATCGTATCCAACAACTTTGTTTGAAGCAGACTTTGAGGGCCCCTTGATCACAGCTAATGTTGGATCACGCAATATTTGCTAGCTTACCAATTAACTAACCGATCAGACAGTGCTAGGGAACGAGTTAACCATATAGTGGCACGTTACGTAAGAACAAATCGCAATGTTGATTACATCGTTTAATGCAAGCAACCGTCGATGTTGCGAGTCATTACATCACGCACTAGAGTAAAGTAAACAAATTAGAGAGCTAACGCGGTTTGGCTAAACCAGCTAGCCTGCTAACGTTGGCTAGCAAAGCGTCAGTGTGGCTAGGCTGAGAGAGAAAAAAAAGATAACTTACCGTCCGATTCGGCTCGAACTAGAAGAGAGATCCCCTTCAGCCGTTCAACAAATGTAGAGGAGACGTGTCCCGTACCCCGGTCATCCCACTGTCTATCTTCGTTAAGCGTATATACTTTGACTCGCCGCCGAGTGTCCGACATGGTTAAACGAGTCGAGCTAGCAGGCTAGCTAGCTGCTAACAAGCTACCACTTTACCCCGTCTAGTGTTTCCCTATCCGCGAGCTGATAACTTTGTTTCTACCCGCATGTTCCACAGACGTCCGAGTGTAGGAAACAATAGTAGCGTGGTAAATCTTAACGGCCACTTCACAAGCACATAACGTTTCTATGTATTAAGAATTGGAAAGGCGCTCTGGCAAATAACAGTAAAATTCACACAGAACACAACTACGACGGCCTCTTTGCTAACGTCCACACACCGCCATCTTGTAATCCGATCTTGTGTTCTTTTTCTTCTTCAACGTCAATCAAGAGGTAACCGCCGCGGGGTCTCCTCTGAGGGGCTACGGGTGCCGAGGAGTGCAACTGTGAGTTTCATAGTTACGGTATTTTGTTCACTGTGTATTTTGAACTACTCTCAAGCCTGATTAATTATGTATGCTCACCGTGCTCTAAGTCTCAACATAAAGAGTCTTCATAATTATACTGGAAAAAATAATACTCCTTAATAACAGCAATTTTATTTACAGTCAGTCAATATAACATGCCTATCGTGTCGTTTTCAAAAGGTTTCAGCACAGAAATATTTGAAACCTGAAATGATTAATGTGTACCAAATCTCCTTTGTAGCTATGTCTGTCAATATCAGGTCTTGTGTGATAGAATTATTAGTGGTCTGTAAATGGTAACAAAAAAATCCCATTTAAAAAAGGTAAAAGTAAAAGACCATTATAATAATGAACTATAGTCCTTAATTTAGTCTTTAACACGTTTAATAAAAAGAAGCAATTTAAGTAAACACAAAATAGAATATTTAAACATAATCCTTAAAAACCCTGCCTAGTTTGTATCTAGTTTGTACCTTGGGACAATAAAGGTTTTATAATCTTGATTATCAGAGTGGCACTGATTTCGTTTATGGAACTCCAAGTAAGCACTGACTGTTCTTAGCAACACCCCCCATTACTCTCCAAATGTATAGGAGTATTTGTAAATTTTTTTACAAACGATGTAGTACAGAAGAATATTTGAGCTCCATAGCCACAGAGAGATGTATCTGTATGTACAGGAGTGTTCCAGTTTGTTATATCTGGCGCTCTTAACTGGTGGTGGTGTGTGTGTGTGTGTGTGTGTGTGTGTGTGTGTGTGTGTGTGTGGGGGGGGGGGGGGGGGGGGGGTTTTTACAGAAATTCTGCACAAATATTTTATGATATCTTT
>JAOEHI010000007.1:1190331-1210081 GCA_025447815.1 Percopsis transmontana | reverse complement strand
CCCCCCCCCCCCCCCCCCCCCCCCCCCCCCCCCCCCCCCCCCCCCCCCCCCCCCCCCCCCCGCACAGTACTGCTGCACCAATCTTTGATGCAGTAGAGTTGTAACAGGGTCCACTTGACATGAATCCCAACTGGAGCATTGCCAGAAGAACCCGTCATGAAGAAGTGCCGGTCACTAGGCTATCTCCTGTTGCCATGGTGATACTTTGTTTCTCACTAAGTGTCTTTACAACAGTGGCAGCCGGAGACTGGAGTACCTTCCTTGAAAGCCTCATTCGGCCGTCTGTTGGATCCCGCCCAAAGTACTTCACCTGTTTGTAGCGACGCACACAGAGAGAGTAGTCAAATAAACAAATTGGAAACAAAACAAAAATCAATATTCCATTTGTTTTAACTACCTGTATCTGTTGTCCCACTTCTAAACCCAAAGCAGATGGATGCCTGATCTGAAAGCAGAAAGAGAAAGACTGAATAGGTTTTGTATCCAGGGTACACTTGCAAAGAGATTAGGTCAGCGATTTATAATGAATAGAGCACCCTTACAAATTCAACAACGGTAAAATAACAGGACTGTCTTATTTCTTTATTTATTATACTTAGTTTGCAATTGCAAATTCTTTTCTTTTTTTTCTCTTGAATGTCAGATATTACAGGGGACTAATCTAAAGCAATGGAAAGTATTGCATATACTGTATGCTTCTATGACTTATGCCTTAACTTATTTCTTACTACATTAAAATGTCAAAATGTAGTACACAAAATGTAGTACACAACAACGACAATCTGTTATATGTTAAATAAACAGACAATAATGTGTGTGTGTGTGCGTGTGTGCACAGATCTGCTAACCCGTTTGTGGTCCAGCTGTGAGTTGTGCAGAAGGACAGCACTCATATTAGGATAGAGTTTCACCATGACACCAATGTCCCTGAAGTGGAGTAAAAATAAGGCATCACAAGGTTGTCACAATACTACACAGAAAATGAAGTGTGATGGAGTTACATTATAGTTACATTAGATCAAATGACACAACAAATGTTTACCTTATCTCAGTGATGGTGGCAGTGTAAACCGCACCAAACTCCAACTGTTGTTCTTGCTGTCAAAGTAAATACACAGACACAAACTTACATATATACCGCATTACCATAGCTTCTCCGCTCCGTATTAGTTGTGTTATTATTATTATAGTAAGAGCAGTAAGAGTTTTATTTGGGAATAAGCCAGAGGCTCCTGCAAGTAAAGGGGACTCACATCGTCTTTACATAGCTCATTTATGATATCCTGTGCTTCATTCATGGCTCCAGGCGTTGGAGCGAACACTGAGAAGGTCTCCTCATCCACCTGGCTGATCGTCACACCTGAACAAGACACAATTTGTCACGGTTCAGCCAAAACATGTGTATTGACTGATAGGCTTGAATAAATATGTGAAAAGACACTTGCTTTTTGTTATAATTTACTGCTGACAGAGAGCTGGAAGTGGTATGAGAGTTATGTTTGCAATTGTAAGCTGTAATAAACTGCAACCTTGCACGTGAACACATGAAATTACCTGTTTCCGCTTGCAGCCTGCGGAGGTTATAGCCTCCTGGACCAACGAAACGAGCTCTTTTAGAGACTGGCACACGGACATTCTCTAAAATAAGACAGACATATCTTAGAGATATAGAGGTCCAACTTGTTAACAGTAACATATAGTCAAATTTCCTAAAAAGCGTGCACACACACACACACCTTACCAATAACAGGTCCATTTTCCTTCCTTGTTGCTCGGGGTTTGGATATACTTTTATTCATAATGCCAAGGATCTCCTTCTTTGCCACTGGAAAATAGTACGATTAAATGGGATTAAAACAGATGAGGTATGATAGATAAACCCATTACATCTACAATATAATTGTTTGATGTATGTTTGGCTGCTGTTGAGACTTGCCTGTGGCATGTTGGATAGCCTCCATCACTAATTTCAGGGGCAAGCCAGGAATCTTTACGTCAGCCTGGAAAGATAGAAGTCATATGACACTGTGTAGGAAAATTGAAACATGGTCTGGATGATCTATGTGGAAGATACTGTATCTCATATACTGTTGGGACACGACCAAGTACCTGCAAGGCATTGATACCCTTGCTTGTTCCAGCCAATTTGAAGTCCATATCTCCCAGGTAATCCTCTATTCCCTATGGAGAAATAATGAACAAATCCAATATTACAATTGGTAGTTTACTTTCAGGAGGAACGTTATCCTTACGTTTTTGAGGACTTGCCATTAGTAAGTAACACTATTTCAGTTGTACTTTGTACATGATCAATTCATCCACAGGTGGTTCTTCCTGCAATAGCTCGATCAACCAATGAGAATGGTTCAAGATTTAGCTGCATGTACCAGAATGTCGGTCAGCAATCTGTAGTCCTGGACCTCAGTAGGCTTGTCTGGGTTTGGTTTGGAGATGAGCCCAATGGCTACACCTGCCACAGCTGAAGAAATGGGAACACCTAGCGACAGAGAGTGGGGCAAATTCTCTTTTTTGCAATATAGTACAGTACATTGTTCAAGCTAAATCAAATTTGTTAGAAAAACACAACTACCGGTAAATGTAGTTGTCAGTTTTATTTTATCAATGAAAGCAAAAATTTGCTTTGGTTTTGTTTCGCTTATTGCTAAAAATGTCAGTATTTGATGTTTTCTGGGGTGAGCCAGCCTGGTTAAGCAGAAACGTGCAGGGAAAAGGTTAGACTCCTGGTGAATCAATCTAAACAGCGACCGAGTCATCCTTCACTACGTACCACACCGTACAACCCAAACTTGTAATGATCATTTAATGCAACAATCTTAAATGAGTCTGTTAACAATTAAAGCACTAGTGTGTAATTTTGGTGACAAGGGGTTGGGTTGTAACACACAGACACTGCAGTACCTGCGTCCATTAGAGCCAGACTGCCGCCGCAGGCAGAGGCCATCGATGAAGAGCCTATAGTAAGTGTAAAAAATTCATAAATACATTAAATAAATAAACAAACATATTAATATTATATATATACACACATATACCCACAAGAGAAATAGGCAGAGGGAAAAATGTCATGTTGAGATGTTGATTCTTACCATTTGACTCCAGCACTTCAGCAGTGACTCTGATGGTGAAAGGAAAGTCTGTAGGAATGACTGGTCTCAGAGACTTTTCTGCCAGGGCACCTGGGAGCACACACAATACAGTGGCTAAGGATCGTGTTGAGCAAATATGACATGCGGGTAGAAGACATTTGAAGTGTAAATGTGTACGAACCATGACCGAGCTCTCGTCTGTTCATTCCTCCCGTCTTGCCAACTTCATTGGTCGCATAGGGAGGAAACTGAAATAAAGGCCAAAGGTCATTTAGGCTCACCTCAGAAGCTGCGTGAAAGCATAAATCATAAAATAAAGCAAACTTTGCCCACTCACCTCATAATGGAGCATGAAGTTCTTGTCCTTAACGCCACTGTGAAGAGAAGAGAAGCAAACACCCAGTCATCATCAGTGAATAGTTACACAAAAACGTTAAAGACATACTAAAAGTGCTTAACATTTGATTTCATGTGTATGTGTAAATTAATCATACTTTAAAGCTACCATACCTCAAAGCTGTGGTGATAATATCTGCTTTGATACTTGATTCCAAGGAATCAAACGTTACACTGGACAGCACCTAAAGTACAAGGGAGCTCAGGTAATTATTAAAAACACTGAGTTAAATTAGAAGTTGATGGATCGGGTGTCGTGCTTACCTGCGTTTGTCCTCTCTGGAATAAGGCTGAACCATGGAGCGGCTTTAATACGTCCACGTCACAGGAGATGTTCCTCAGTGCAGTGAGCTCTCTCCCGTCACACCTAATACATACGCACACATTGACAAATACCAGCATGTGTGTTTTATACATGGACACAAATAAATTCCTACAGAACAAAAAAAAAAAAAAAAGGTTTTTGCATTATTTGTATGGCTGAACATTTCATAACAACTTGGGCCTTCCTTTTACAAGCTATACATTTTGCTTACCTCCTGTACTCGTTTAGAACTAGATTGCGGAAAATCTCTTTGCACACCACGTTGAAGGACTCAATGACCTCAAAGGGCTCAGCTTGCGGGAATCTTTCTGTAAGATAAAGAGGCACAAATTAAATTTCAACACTTGTTACTAAGCCTCACTTTAAATATAGACCACAACCTACCTTTTACAGCCTCCTCTGTTTCTAGTCGTATCCTGTTGATGGCATCATCTCTTGAAATCTGAAATCAAATATAAGTTGGTGATCTAACAACGGTTTCCTAAAAGTGGCCAACAAATCCTACTTCAAAGTCTAGCTTGTTGTGCCATGATGAATATGCCGATGCAATGCAAATGGAAGCTTTTGAAGCCACAGAAAGCAAATGCTTTTTGTTGAAATATGTGGAACAAATCCAAAATGGTACTGACTTACTTTATCATGGGCGTAGTCAGTGAAAACGGCATAGATTCTTCCTGAGGCCAATCTGCACAGAAGAAGGAAATTAAACAAGTTGACCCACAGCATGATTGTCCACACTTTTCCAGCACGCTAACTGATTGAACAAAATGGAGGACATGAACTTAACGTCCTGGCCAAAAAAAATTGTCCTCCTTACTGCTGCACGTGTTCCACCATGGCTGCTGGGGCTGTGAAGACCTTGACCGGCGTGCGCTTGGTGACCTTCTGCTCTCGCATCAGCTGCTGGATAGCATGTATAATCTGCTGGGTGTGTTTGACCCCCACCTTCACTGCGTGGCAGAAGTCCTGCTGCAGCATGTTTTCAGCTGAAGCCTCGATCATTACTGACAAAGAGAGATCAGATGATATATGATCACATGTATAATATCTAGGTGTAAATAAACAGGAGGCCCGTTTGAAAAAAAAATACAATCAGTAAAGCACAAGAGAAATTTGATTTCACTGACAATATGCAGATAGAATGTGTCCACATGAGTCATGAGTCACATGTGTCTGCTCGCTCACCAACTTGACTGCTGGGGGATCCGGCTATAACAAGATTGAGAGTGCTGGAGGACATCTCTCTTCGGGTGGGGTTGATCAAGAACTCTCCATCAACCAGGCCCACACGCACCGCACCTGAACAGGTCACACCCATGCATCACATATATTAGCATGTCCAAGGGGCCTTGTACGGTTGGTGGTCACCAATACAGCTTTATTACATCTTAAAATTCGAACAGACATACAGTAGATGTGACAAGGGTTTAAATGCGTCAATTATATGTCAATGATGTGTGACATCGGCCTAAAATCTTTTGTAGGTTTTTCTCACCAATGGGTCCATTCCACGGGATATCGGACAGGGCCAGAGCAGCAGACGCTGGTATTGAAGAGAGCTGGTTTAGTAAGAAACACATGAAACCCTCTCCACTGACAATGATTGCTAGAATTTTTCCTCACCTCCGTTGATAGCCAATACGTCTGGATCATTGACACCATCGACAGCTAACAGGTTACACAGTACCTGTAGCATGGAAACCGCACAAACAAAGATGTTTGCACACAGACAAAACAGAAAACCCGTTGATTTTACACCTAATCAAAAAATAGCAGCATATGCTCAAAACCACAAATAAGGGGAAGCTTTTTTATTTTAAATGGATTGGAGTCAAAAAATGTCATGATGACACCTTCAGTGTTGTCTGATTAGGTTTA
Source organism: Percopsis transmontana (assembly GCA_025447815.1). Lineage (NCBI taxonomy): Eukaryota > Metazoa > Chordata > Actinopteri > Percopsiformes > Percopsidae > Percopsis > Percopsis transmontana. The sequence continues at coordinate 1,204,375 of JAOEHI010000007.1, read as the reverse complement.
AGGTTAGCTGTTATTATAAACTAACCTGAGTGTCGTAGAAGTATCCAGCAGGGAACAGAGGTCTAATTGACCTGTCTATAAAAAAGGCATAGTATTAAAACAAACATCACCTGAGGTTTCTCTTCCACTCATAACTTCCTGCTTTTGTTGTTGCTGTCCACTACGGTCAGATCTTACAGCCATACTAATGAGCCCATTATTGAAGGAAAATGTAGGCATGTAAACTTACCAATCAGTCTGCTGGTGAGGATCTCATTGTCGGTGGTGCCCAGCTCCCGTCTCAGGTAGTTAGTGGGAATACGACCTGCAGCAGCAGCCTTCTGTCTGTAATCCACCTGTCAATTAAAGATATACTAAACAAAAAAAACTGCCAACAAGTTCCCAAATACGGTTCCCAGGGAGATTAGCTTGTCAATAAATCAAATAACAGTATTCGTTTATTAAGTCAAAATTAGACAACTATAAGGATAAGTAGACCTTCAGCAGTTGCAAGACTTAAGTAGAGAAAATTCTCATGATGTCACTTTAACATTTACTGTTTACGTTGGATATACAGTGTGCACTGCTTTATCACACGTAGTAGATATCTTTCTAATTTTACATTATATCTGCATACTTCTGATGAATATGACATGATAAAAATCAATACAATCACATTTTAGGAAATTACATAAAAAAGGGGAGAGGGGGCATTTTGGAGTGTTACTTACCACAAGCGGCATGAACTGAGATGGAGAAGGCCTGGTTTTGCTCACAGCGGTCACCATCACAGAGGTATCCCCCAGCTTCACACATTGGTAAAGGAACAAAGTCACAGGTGAGCAACAGATGTTGCAAATGTCATACTGTTACCAATACTATTCTATTGCTGAGTTTTAAATATACGTGTTGGTGTACTGCCATACCTGGACTACAGCCGATCCATCAGCAAACCTGGCAAACCTTCCGGTGGAGATCTCAAGTTTCCTATAACAGGCCAACAGCGATTATGTTCAGTGAGTACATCCACTCTAGTATACAGTACTGTATACTTACTAAATACACTGCGAGATATTTGAAGCCTTGTTAACAGGTCAATTAAATGTCACACTCACAGCAGAGCAGACAATTTAAACATTAAAAATGGAAGCGAAAACTGCATTAGCAGGATAGGTCGCTGAAAACTATCATTCTAACTGCAAATATGAATAATGAAAGATCAGAATGCCAACTCACTTTTCTCCCAATTCCACTCCCACTTTTCCTATCTTCCCATGGCTGCTATACACACTTTGGTGACATAAACGGACACTTAACCGGGCAAACGAAGGCCCAATTCGAAATAAAATACCCATATCTACTAACACGAAACAAAATATTTCGGGGACCCTGTAAGTTTTAAGATACTGTATTAGTATCACGCATGGAGGCATCCATGACAGTACATCACATGTACGGAAGTACGTCCTCAAGAATTACATTTGATTGGACGAGGCTTGTGTAGCGTCAAATTTGATCCCACTAAACAGATATCTATTCTAAACCTTTCCGTTTTGATTGTTTTATTTCTACTGACATACAAATATAGTATAAATTAGCTCTTGCAGAATATATAGGTAATATGAACAGACAACAGCTATGAATTGGTCGTTTAAATCACGTCTTCCTTACTACAGTTATGCAATGCTTTGCAGTGTCAAGGTATAACCACTAGAATTCAGTGTCGCCTCACAAATTCATAGCTTTGCATTTTTCATATGGTAAAAATACGAGTGTGTGTCTACTCAAGATCAACTAGGATAACTAGGAAACTATGAAAATAGCTAGGAACTAACAAGAGGAATAGAAAATACATTAAATTGGAAGGGGTTTGCAAACTTGGAAAAAATGGGTCGCCTATCAGTTCCATATTAAGTCTTGCTTTGTGTCTAGTTAGAAATCTTTAAAACACGTCTGTGGCTGCTTGCTGGCTGTTAAAGCAGCTTCTCTCGTCTCCTACATAACAGGACAGTGTGTAGAAGGGTGGATGGAGGAAACATGGGTATTTAAGAAGTAGGAAATACAAATTGTGTTGAATAGAAGGGTTAAATACCCATGTGTATACCAATAACATTTCTTGGGTAGCATACACGGGTGTAGTGGTGGGATACAAAGGCCGTTTGCGTTGGGAGGAAACATCTGGAGATTTAGGTAGTAGGAATAAAAAATATCAATAGGAACCCCTATTGGGACACAGCCATGGTGTTGGTGTTGGTGAAGCCCAAGGCACTTAACCAGTCAGCACTCCAATCACCCAGCTCATCAATGAAGTTGATAGCCTTCAGTCAGTGAGTCTGCCCCTTAATAGATAGCTAGCCATTAGTCATACATCCAGCTGCTCAATTAATCAAGCAACCACCTGGCTACTCACCTAGCTGAACAGTCTGTACATTGTTAGTCAGCCAGGCTGCCTGCTCACTTTTAAGTACAATGGCTTTGGGGCATTTTGAGCTCTCATCATATCCATTTAGAGCTATGGAGTAGAACTATAACTAAATTGGTCTCTTTATGGCTTAGTGGTAAGCCTCAAAACAGTAATGTATTTTAATTTCTCAGTGTGGCCTTGTGAATATGTGTCTATAAAGAGCATAAATGGGAATACCATATCAGTTTTACCATGCACTTTATTAAACATTTTCTCCATATTTAATCTTTTTATCAGTATTGTGATGTGATTTGCGATGTTATTGTTAAATGGATAACAACAAGAACACCAGCCTGATCTCAACACACACACACAGGTCTGGACGAGTTATGCCCCATGCAAATTTAAAGGGATTTTCAGCAGGGGTGTGTGAACTGGGGTTTCTGGCAGAAAGTCATTGCTATGGATTGAAAGACAGGCTACAGTATGGGTCATCGTAACCGTGCTGTGCCAGCTCTACTGAAGGGGCCATTATGTACAATAAACATTTCTCTAATCTAATCTAATTAAAAGCAGGACAGATTTGGAAGTGTTTCATTTATCTTTACATGGCAGCACGTCTGCATGTGTTGGACTAGACTCTTGGACTGGACTGATGGTGTTCATCTAGTCTCTTTTTCATGATTGATAGACACCTCCCCCCACTGTCCTTGTCACCGGTAATTGGTTTCTCCCCACATGTTGTCTGTCATGGACATGCATGAGCTTGAGGGGACTGCTCAGACAGCTCATCGCGGTTTGAGTTGGCAAAGCCTGATAGCCTTTGTCACGAGCGTGGTAATTACATTATGGCACGTGGCAAAGTGCCAGGAAGCCAAGATGCAGAGTGCTGGTAAAGTCTGTCATACAGGCATCAGCCAGGAGATGTTTTGTACTTAGGTAGCTACTAAAACGTGGTATATTTCGGTACCTGTTAAGCTTAATCAATATAGTAACAATATACACGATAAATTATGCAAGATATATTGGCCTATAGATTGCACATAATGTAATCTATACGCCAGACTCAATACTGTATGTCAGTAGAAACAAAATAAGTCTACTGGAGTAGGGAAATTTGTCAATAAAACACATAAAGGCAAAGAAAGGTAAAATCATTGCACAGTTAAATAAATATTTTAAAACATCACATTTTGGGCAGGTAGTTTTAATGTGTAGTGTGCAATCACAATATCTCATAATTGCCTTATGTCTCCAATAATCAGTGGAGAGGAACTAAGGAATTACACTCTGTAAGTGCTGTGTGAATGTACTGTACATCCCTGTTAGATTTAAGAGCAGCATGAGTATATACTGTATGCTGTATATATTGACAGACATGTCAATAATATTATATCATATTAACGTATATTAACAGTCATTATTCTTGTGTTATAGGGTTCAACTCTTGCCATATAAGGGCTTACTATTATCAGCAGGAGGGGAGATTTTACTTATTCGTTGATTTCCCATTCCCCCATCGCAGAGCAGTATGACTACAGACACATTTGCGTCTGTTAGTGTCTGCTGGCAGGATATGGGTTAGTTCTCCATATTATCTTAATTATGTCACTACAATAATGTCTAATAACATTACTATTTCTTAACTGCAATGTTAGTCATTAGGGTTTCTAGCTATTGCAGTTGTTTAGAAGATGTTTTAATACAAGAATTATATAAATATCTATTTATCTTTCTATACATCTGTTCATGACAAACATGTCAATCATCCAAAAAAGGTTTACTTATATCAGACAATGTATTACTACAAGTAAAATAGCATGAATTCCTAATGCTAACCACTTGAAGGTTACTTGTACATAAGTCACTCTGTTTAGGTTTTTACAGCAAGCCACATCAGTTAGACCACCAAACTTGAGCACAACACAGATTTAAATTAAGATGTTTGTGGGGACTAATAAATACCATTTATATAGCTAACAGGAAACCAGTCATCTCTCTGTAGATAGAAGGAGAGAGTGGGACAGAGAGAGAGAAAACGGGGAAGAAAAAGAAAGAGAGAGAAAGGTCACACAGCTGCTCCAGAAGCACATAATAAATTCATTCTTCCTGTGGTGGAATCTAAGCTAGCTCTCTGTGCTGCTGTTTGACCAAGGGCTACCTAGGATACTTTAACAACAACAGAATTGCATGGGCTTTTGCTGTGTAGCGGTCAACACGTCATCGCCGCCTCTGAGCCAAAAGTGGTGGTGTGTAGGTTCTGCAGAAGGAAAAAAAGGTGATTAAATTCCACAAGGTATTTGGCCTTCTGTGAGACGTGTGTTGAAGGTCTTTATAATCACTGAGTCACTGGTGAGGATCTTATTGTCAGTGCCACAAAACACATGCACACACACCCGTCTGTGTGTGTGTGTTGGGTGCATTGACCTTGGATTGAGAAGTTCTTAGGTAAACGTCTATTGTTCATGATGCTTTGAATTTGAATGAACACAGCGACATTCCCCTTCACACAGTGACTCAGTGATTATAAAGAACATTTGCCATTAAAACTCTGCCCACATTAATTGAGTACACCATAAATATGTTTAGACTGATGTGTAGCGGTAGGCTATATGAGTCATGCTAGTAGATTTTCTATCTAGATTTCTATCTACCACTAGGCAAACGTAATGTTAGTTTAATGTTTCACTATGGTGCTGTAAGCTGATCTGTGATATTACAAGGAAGGCTGAGTTTAATTTCTATTTAATTTGCTCTTAACACGTGCCCTACCTTTCACATCCTTGATAAGACAAGAAAAGACCTGATAAGATCTAGTCTGTTGTTCCCTGAGGGGAATGTGAACTTTTTGCAGTTGCAAAATAGATGTGAAGGCTGGAGAACACGTTTGATTAATACTGGCAAAACAGTTTAAGACAATCGACCAGCTTTTTTATTAATCACATCATAATCATTCTTCAAAAAGGGATTTAAAGATTAAAACTATGAAATATTTACCACTTTTGCGGGAGCTTTGATGCTAAATATGAAAAGCTACATTTCACTCTATTTTCTAAAATGGCTATGTAACAAAACTAAAGAGGAATTGAGGAAAAGCTTCAGAATGTGTGCCTTCACCTTCTAAAAACATCCTTTCTAGGCTGTTTGAAAGAGTAGTGAAAGATCAAATGTTGACGTATTCGTTTCAAGTGTAAACTCATTTGATTTTATAGCACTTTTATGGGGATTAGGATTCTTACTGTATATATTATCTACATCTGGTTAAACACATTTGGCAAGCCACTGTAAACACACACTGCTAGAACTCCACTCGACTTGTTATTCTAAATGCAAATTAGTAGCCCTTCTTATCTCAGGGAGCTAGGCTGCCAGTAAATTACACTTACAGTTTTTCGGGGGCATGTACATTATTCCATTGATTGTAGCTAAGGTCCTGATTGCTGAAGCAGGTCCCAAAGTCCCATATCTGTGATTGTATTTAAATTGGCATTTGACTGCAAGGACCTCTCCCTATTCATACCTACAGAGTCATTAATCACATGACTAGTGTGTGACTGTTATTTGTTAAGGTGAATGACTTGGTAGTTAAATCACTAAGAACCTTTATTACATGCTTACTGCTGACACAGCTAAAAATATTAGACTTTTACCCTGCTGGAGTATTAGTGAATACTGTGGATGCGTGGAACAAAAGATTTTGACCTTGAGTATTCAATTACCCAAGTATTATTTTATTTTATAGTTATCTTTTCTACTCAGCCATTTCATGGATTATAGAGTTTCAGAGGAATTTACCCCAAGCTTGACTATTTCCAGCAAACTATATATAGGCGTTAAACAAAACAATATTACAATTATGTCATTTAGCAGATGCTTTTATCCAAAGTGACTTACAATTACATGGTGCTATTACATGGAGCAGGTAGGGGTTAGGCATCTTGCTCAAGGATGCTTACATGTAGGCCAACTCTGGGGTTCAAACCCACAACCTTCTGGCTGGGAGTCCAACACCTAGACCACAAGACTATCCTGCCCCCCTATGTTTGACAATGAGGTTTGTGGTCCATTCTTTTATTCATTTTGTGGTTCATTCTATTTGGCTGCAATTCCTATAACTATACCTTCCAATATTCCCTTAATTTATATGCTTGACTTGAACTTACTGTAAATATAAAATAGGCTAGTTACATTCGGTTTTTTACACTTATTATCCACCAGGTGTCAGTGCTTGCCTTCCTGCACACAAATGCTGAAAAGGTTACTGTTTTATAAATGTATAAATTAGCCAAAAAGAAGAACGAGCTAATATTAAGAATTATCAGACACTGTTTTATTCACGGCGTCTAGAACAAGGCTAATAAATACTGTGATTAATACTTGATCACAGTAATACTTAATCACAGTGCGTGAACGCCACGCTTTATGTTCCGACGCCACATTCAGATAAATTATCAAGTTGACCGAACCATTTCCAGTAATATGAAGTTATCAATTAGACCTTCAATATAGCTAGCCTAAATAATAAGTTTGACCTTCATCAGTGGCCTATTTTCTGCTTCTAGCTATGAGACAGCACTGTTCTCGGCGGAGAAAGATGAAGGCCTGCGCTTCAACGATTGGACGGAGAAAGACAGCGAGGGAGAGAGGCGGTGCTATGCGTTACGTTCTGCCTACAGTCATCATCTGAAAATCAAGTCAAATCAGTAGTATGTAGCAGCCGTTAGTCGGTCGTTTGGAATAGAGACAGAGAAGAGACGTCTGGAAAGGAGGGTTGTAACGAGGAATAACTAATAACCATCATTTGCTTTTTGACTGTTGAGCATGATTAAGGGCGGCATCCTCTAATATCTTTTTTTTGTTAAGGATATTTTTGAATAAGGATTTTTCATTTATGCGTCCTGGGTGAATTTGTGGTCCAGAATCCCCTGTATGCTGTGGTCTGGGTTGGTTTGACTGTAAACTAACTAATGAGGAAGGCGTCTGTCATTTAAAAAATCCACAGGACTCGTATTCTGTAGCCTTAACGTTTTTAAGTAGGCTACAACCGGGTTTGTGGACTGCAACGCCAAATTTGAGCTAGCCAATATGGCTTTGCAAAAATGTGAGTGCTTGCCCTAAGGAAGCAAAGCCCTGTCACTGGCATTGGAGACAACTGGGTCGTGTGGAGATTGAAGATTGCGGATTACAGCGTTTACCTTCATCTCAAAGCAAAGCGGAGGTCTATTAAGTGGTCATTGGCGTTTCCTGCTCTGCCAAAATGAGTGTCGATTTAATTAAATCAGCCACATGAGCGGAGTCTGAAGAAACGTACTCTCAGAAAGGGCTGGCGACGCGACTGGAAAAAAAAACTCCAAATAAAGGAGTGACGAGCTTTTCCATCAATTCTGAAATTAGACTGCGCCCGTTTCTCTGGATATTATGGAAAACGAGGTTTTTACGCCCTTGCTGGAGCAGTTTATGCTCACGCCTCTGGTCTCCTGGGTAAGACCCTAATTAACTAACCCCTAACGTTAAGTCCTATTACAGTCCCGAGAATACCCTGCTTTTAAACGTCCATCTATGATGTTGACGATTAATCTGCATTGTCCTATTTATTTTCAGGTGAAGACAGTGGGCAAACCGACAGTAAATGTTTCAGATGTCTTCAAACTATCGGAATATGTCGAATTAGTGGATGGAATTTACCTGAATGAGATTATGCTTGAAATGTAAGTAAATAGACACACATCATTCTTTAATGTCGGTACATGTTCTGGGCTTTAAATAGGCGACACCAGTTCTTCATCTAATTCCAAAGCTATTATGCGAAAAATTAGGGCAGGTCATCATCTCGTCCACCGCACTGCTATGGGTTGTAATAGAAAGGGCATATAGGTTGTGCACAATAAGATGTGATGTATCGCTGGCAGGGACAGGCCACACGCTCAGAAATATCCCAGACAAACAGACAAACAGGCAGACGATCAGCTTCCAGTTGAACGCACGAAGCAGTCGGTCCTCCAGTCTATTTTCCCAGTCACTGGCAACGTCAGGACGCAAACTGTCATCTGCAGCCGACCGAGAGACCCCTACCCCTGTCACACATATACTGTAGAGAGAGAGAGAGAGAGAGAGGGGGAGAGATGTTTTGAAGTAGTAGGAGGTGACTAAAAAGATGATAAATCAATCTTCCCAGTCATCATCGAAGACAGCTTTCCAGTCCTTTGTCTGGCTCCAGCCTGCTATTTCCCCTTTAGCAGTGTTTAAAAAAAAATAAAATTCTGAAACCCAACACGATTACTGAGGTCTACAGTGTCAGACTTTTTATTCCTCGTCTGATCCAGAAGGGTGCCACGCCACCTAGTCCTCACCAATTCATTTTTCCTCTCAAAACCTCAGCATGTGTAATTTTGTAGGAGAAAAGTGTAGACCACATTCTCACAAATGTATACACTGTAAACCTCACTTCAAGTCAGTGTATTGATGGCCCTCCTCATATGCCTCTCCTTCTCTAGCCACAATGCTGCAGTAGCTATTTTCTCCTAAAGCAGTGAGTGGGGTATAATAGAAGGATACAGTAAACCAGTACTTTGATTGATCCCTAAAGGGGAAACTGTGTGTGTGTGTGTGTGTGTGTGTGTGTGTGGGGAGTGTAGTCTCTGGTCTTGTGTCTTATGGTGTGCTAGCCGGGGGTACAGCTGTGTGACGTTTGGATCTGATTAACTCCAGTACTGGTGGTTTCCTCACACTTTATGGTCCCTCCCACCCCTACAGTGAGGCCTTCCTCCACTACTTCCTTCGGTTCTCGCCCGCTGACCTGTTTTATCTCTCTTCACTTATCATCCACTCTCCTCCAATCTTGGAAAGAGAGGAGTCCTCAGTGAGTTGTACAGGATAGACAAGATAGGGACAGGATAGTCTAGTGGTCTGGTTTTTGGACTCCCAGCTGGAAGGTTGTGGGTTCGAGCCCCAGAGCATAAGCATATCTAATATAATGACTTATTTAACCGAGGGCAAAATGGACCAGTGTACTTCCCTTAGAACTAGCTACATTATTTAATTTTCTGTGTGTGTGTGTGTGTGTGTGTGTGTGTGTGGGGTCAACAACACTGGATCACAAGATGTTTAGGGGGTGGGCCAAAGGGGGTTGTGAGTTATGAACCAAGGATCTTTGATCACACAGGTTTGAGAAGTGGTGCCCTAGTGGAGAGATATAGGTCAAAATATTCTACAAATATGATTGTAGAATATTATTTTAAGACTATATTTTCCTGGAATGGATAGCATATAACGGGAAGCAGCAGGACGGATATGAGCAAAAGCAGAGAATAACAAGCCAAATATATCACAAAATCATTCCCACAGCGTGCTGGTGGTTGGGGGGAAGGGGGAGGGAAAGAAAGATATAGGTCAGGAGCTTGACTTGAACCCTACTGTTGTCCGCTAAAATGGAGAACAAAGTCGTTCATGTTATAACTGAGGTCTCAGACCGCTCAATAGATTCTCATGTCGTTTACTGTGCAAATGGCTGCAGAATAGATTGAATAAGGTAGAGTCTTCTGTAGCTGGCTGAGTGCTGAGCTGAACCCTGACTGGTATTCCTACTGGCTGACAGGATGTTTTGGGGGGGTTCTCAATCACATTCAGCTGTGTGTTGGTGCGTGGTTTGGGCGTGCACATGCATCATGCATTGCATGCACAGGGTGCTTACATGCCTTGTGTGAGTGTGGGGCAGCTGTTGGCAGCCGTCTTGCCGAGCCAGCCTCCCACACAGAGGGCCTATTGTCAGCTGGTGTGTTGGTGAGGCTGCTCGACCTCCACCAGTTCACCAATGGTGCACGGTCACCCTCGGCAGGCTTGTCTGACTAAAGTAGCGCAGCCCTTGGTCTCAGGCGACAGTCGTATGTAATCACTTGGTTATACAGCACTCGGGATGTTACTAACCACTAAGTTCCCTAACTTTTAAACGGAAGTTTAAACTTAGACTAGTCTAAAAGTAGGAAAACACTCAAAATGTAATCACAAATTTTCCCTCCGCTGTTGTTAACATTACTAACGGATGCTCTTATTTTATACAGCAACATTTGACTAGGAAGACATGAAATTTCTGTGCAAATTATGTCAATATGTAATTTAAATGTGTATTAATAAAATACTATGTTTAACCGACTAGTATTTCTGGTGCCGACTAGCGAGGGTATCAACTAATGGCACATCCCTATACAGTACATCTATGGTTGATGGGGGGCCCTATCCATGTTTACATGAATTTAAATCAATCATGAATTAACTAAAAGCAGGACTGTTGTGAATGTGTGATGTCATTATTCTAATGAGACACTTGGTGACATTTGTTGTTCTGCGGAAATCCACTAGTTTTATTGTAGAATATGTCCATGGCGGTGGGCACTAAATGGTAAATGAGGCTGTTAGCATGATTACTACCGTCATTGTGTGTCTCGCTGGGAATACCTTTCTCTCCTTCTCCATGTGTAAAACTCCTGCTGTGGGCTGCCCTCCTGGCCAGACTGCCTATTCAACATGATGAATCTGCAACAATGTCAATATACACTAAGGCGACCAGGTGGGTACCCTGCAGTTTTCTCCGCCGGCGGGGTGGTCTATTTTGGGCTCAAAGTGTGTGTGTGTGTGTTTGTGTGTTAGCTGCTAGCTTTGTCCCTTGACCTCCTCCTGGTCATGCTGTTTTCCGACAGGGTGTTGTATATGATCTGGTGTGTGTCAGTTGGCTCCGGGCCGCTTATGGTCGATCCAGTCATGCTGTGAAAACTTGCAAGGTGCCCGACTCTCCTCAAAAGCTGTTTACGTTGAAATTTGCATGTGTGACTACATTTATGCAGCAAAAATAAGTAGTTCATAGCTTGTGACCATAAACCGTGATATAAATGCATATTTAATAGGTTTGTAAAATTATTGACTTCAAATATTGTGCTCTGATTACACAGGTGAAAATGTATGCTGACTTGTCATAAGTTTTGATTTGTCATTTTTATATTTGGACGTTCTGTTTGTCTACTGGTTGGTGAGCTCAGCTGCTCTATTGTTTTCTGAGAGGTCTCTGTGCACATTGAGGCCTTATTCTGACAGACAGGCAGAAAGAGAGACAGGCAGCAGTTGTTGCTGAGACAGCAGGGGATAGAGTTTTGAGAGAGGGAGAACAGGGTGGAGAGAGGGGAAATGACTTGAAAGAATTGACTCCAGGATTATCTAACGGTTTGCTAATATCCAGATGGCTCCATGGCCCCCCAACCCCCCACAAGACCATTACCTTGCCAAAGCTCTACCCTTCAGTGCTGTCAGACCCATTAGTTATGACGCCCAGTGAGCAACTTAAGGATTTTGTCTGAGTGACAACTGTCCAGTTAAATTTTACGCTCTCCTGCCAAACCCTTTGGCATGTGTTGTCCCTCTGTGCTCTTCAGCCAAACTCTGAAGTAGGGATGTCTCGATCCGATATTTAAGAAATCTAATCCAATTGGTCAGTTGAACACCCATTCCTCACAAAGATCAGATGTGGAAAAGAAGAGTTATGTGTTCAGATGTCATATTACTACTCATAAGCTGAGCTGGTTGTTAAATGTGCATGACTTCTGTAGTTGAGTGTGCTGGCTTTAAACCTGCAGTAAGTTCTATTCTTTGTCAAGGCTGGTATCCTGCATACTGGCAGCGTTGCTCACATGCAGTCATGGCCTCGCACAAAGACTGGATGAGGTCATACGTTGTACTGTCATCACTTTCTTTCAGAGCCGGAGGAGCTTTCAGCACCTACCTACACACATCAGCAAGCCAGGTTTGCAGCTGATAGGCTTCAAGGCAGAGCATGTCAAGGGGATAATATTCAGTGGCAAGTCTTGGCCTAACAACCTTATCAGCCTCTTTTATCTTTTATTTTCATGTGATGATCAGTATGATTTAATAGGTCTACTGGTGATTTAATTTTTTTTTTTTAATCCTACAGACATCTGGTGGTTACATTATACAGGAAACAACCGATCATAGTCAGGCTAGGCTATGGAGCACTCAGTTTCCTTTAGACCAGTGGGTCTCAACTGGTCTAACCTCAGGACCCACATTTGTCCTCGGTCATTAAGTCACGACCTAAAAATAATTTCTGAACCATTATAATTTATTTCACACAACAATTTGCAGTAAGCCACAATGTCTATATGCACAACTAGGCACCTTTCAAAATTAAAGCGCACCTTCGGCAGTTCGTGAACGTATAAAAATATAAATTTGACTTTTTGACGGAGCCGACGCACACGTCCGCGACCCACTTCTTTCTTTCTTTCGCAAGTTAAAAGTTGACTCTCCCGCTGGTAGAGCTCCATGGTCTTGTTGCTCAACTGCTCTGGCCTAGAGTTTGCCATGCTCATGTAGCCTCCAACATCAAAGAGACCAGGACACCATGCGGACAGACACATCAACAGAAAGATTAACGAAAAACCAGACATCACTTTTATTCTTCCACAATATCAGAGTAATGTGTCTCTCCCTCTTGGGATCTTGGGGGTGTGCGAACATTAGGAACATTTCAAAGCTTTCATTGACAAGCCGCAGTATGGAAGTTTTCTATAACATTTGACTGTATATTTTCCTTACCTTAATAGAAGTCCATATACTGACACTCACCGTCAACGGTAGCTTCTGTAGGTAATCTGTGTTGCCCCTGCGGAGAATTTTGTATTCTGCTTGTGACCCATCTCTTCAACCAAGAACCTTCTTGCTTTGAGGCAACAGTGCTAATCACTTTCTTTCTGAATGTGAAGGCACAGCCAATCAACCTGCTTCATATTTTAGTTAGAAGTATGTTTTTTTTTTTTAACAAATGGAATTGAAGGAGTGTGTGTGCGACCATAGAAGCTACTGTTGAAAGAGAGGGCCAGTATATGGAGTTATGCCGAGGTAAGGAACATTAGTCAAATGTTATAGAAAACATCCGTATAGCTTTAAATCTGACAATACAATGAGAAGGCTAGGCTGTGAGAGAGTTGGACAGGAAACAGCTGCTGTGACCTTGGGCATTACTTTAACAAGGCTGTGTTTAAGTGTGTGACTCAAACCGATACAACCGAGGTCATATTAACGCCCAGGGGGTCTTCTTTAACCCTTGCCCCTATAGAAATACACCTTTTCATTCTCACGGATTAAGATTCTTTTTCTGAATTTTGCAAACTTAAAACTGACTTAAATCTTAACTCGCGTGGTAGATAGGAGTTTAGCAGGGTCCCTTACAAATGATGGTATAGGCACTGTAGGAGGCCCCTGGAATAGTACAGAAAGACAAATGACTATAAAAAGACTAGGAAACGAGACTAGGAAACGAGGGAGAGAATACAGTGGTCACATTCTGTTTGCGTACTTCTGTTCCCGCAGTAAAAAGTCATGGGGTTGAAAGTGCAACAAAGAGACACAAAATCACTAATCTGAATGTTGCACGTGGGGATACTGAGAGATGACGGCATATGCTTCTGTCATATCTTGGTCTGAAAATGTTATATTTCACTCTACAATATATAGGGCCTATCTATGTTTACTTTCCACCATCACAATATCAACATTTCTATTTGTATTGGAAACTAATGGTAGGGGGGGGGGGGGGGGGGGGGGGGGGGGGGGGGGGGGGGGGGGGGGGGGGGGGGGGGGGGGTGGGGGGGGGGGGGG
>JAOEHI010000007.1:1179609-1190231 GCA_025447815.1 Percopsis transmontana | reverse complement strand
TTTTGTGAAGTCTCTGTAACTCGATCAACCAACACGCTGAAAGTAAGGGACATGAAGTAGCCCAAACTTTCCCTTCATTTAGCACCCAGCTGAGACGGGCACAAGGTTTGTCATATTGTCATTGTGTTTAATGTGTTTAATGTCGAATCCAATTGTGACATGCCTTTATGATTTCAAGGAGTTTATGCTAGTGGGGTTTTAGCGTAGCATGACGGCCGTATTAAGGTAGCCTAACGGAGAAAGCAGTGATGTCTGTAGAATAGGTTAGTGCAGGTGAAGTAATGTAATTGTGTGTTTAGCAGCAATATACTTACGGCACTTTTAACAGAAGTTGTCCTTAAAGTAAATGCTATAAGGGTGATATTTTACAAATATAAAGCAAAGAGAGAGTAATATATTTTATTTTCATTTCCTCCGTAGCTCTTACAGCGTGTTCGATGTGTACCAAGGTTTCATTTACATTTAGCAGACGCTTTTATCCAAAGCGACTTACAATTACATTGTTAATTACAATTACATGGAGCAGATAGGGGTTAGGCATCTTGCTCAAGGATGCTTACAGGTAAGCCGACTCGGGGGCTTGAACCCACGACCTTCCGGCTGGGAGTCCAACACCTAGACCAGTGGTTCTTAACCTGGGTTCGATCAAACCCCAGGGGTTCAGTGAGTCAGTCTTAGGGGTTCGGCGGAGGATAAGACACACCTGACTCATGTGATTCGTGATGACACGCCCCCCTTCGGTGGGTTCGGTGAATGCGCATATGAAACTGGTGGGGTTCAGTACAACCAACAAGGTTAAGAACCACTTAGACTATCCTGCCCCCTTTTTCCACGTTTCCCTGTTTCCACGGAGCTAGTGTTTTTCATTCTTTGTTCAATAAAACACATTGCACCATCAGTCAACTAGTAGACCATCGTTTCAGCGGGACTGCTACATGATCCTAGAAAATAACGGCATAACATTACGGCAAATACAAAGGAAAATGATAGAAAACAGATATTTCAAAATATTGATTGGGTAAGCTTATCAACACTGGACTGTGTCTTGCCCAGAAATAATCTGAGGATGAAGCAGGTCTACAGGGTGCCATTTGAATGCAATTCAGAAAGAGTCAAAGAATTGCGATATAACTCTGTGCAAGAGTCCTATACAATCCCACAATTGATGCATACTGTATAAATTATACATATTTCAGTATTCGAATCATAATGATTGTGCTTCACAATAGTGACCACATATTGTCATGTGTGTTTCAGAGAGTCCTTGAGCTAGAGGTGGCTGCATGGAGCACCAGTTCATCTTCGTTGATAAATAAAGACGTAAGATACATAAAGACGAAATAGGGGAAGGAATATCATAGGCCAGCGTGCCATTTTTGAAGTCCCTGGCCAGCGCGGAGGGAACATCACAATGTGTGCAGCGATTACCCACAACGGCGTCATCCATCACCATGCTACCCTTGGCCCCTACAACACTGCCCATCTGATCACATTCCTGGACACCCTACAACACACTCATTCCACCAGATCAGATTGACGGCCCAGAGCAGCTCAGGTACGTTGACATTTGGGCCAACGTAAGTTTCCAACGGGCTGCTCTGGTTTGTAACTGGTTCACTGCCCACGCACGTTTTTTAGTTGTTTATCTCCTTCCATATTCTCCATTCCTCAATCCTATTGAGGAATTTTTTTCTGCCTGGAGATGGAAAGTGTATGACCGAAATCCACTAACGCGTATACCCCTTTTCCAAGCTATGGAAGACGCATGTGGAGATATAGCAGTTGATGCTTTTTACTGCTGGATTCGCCATGCTAGGCGATATTTCCCCCTCTGCTTGGCAAGGGAAAACATTGCTTGTGACGTGGATGAGGTGCTGTGGCCAGACCGAAACAGAAGAGAGGATGCAGCATAGTTTTTTCTTTTCTTATACTGTAACTGTATACAGTAAATTCTTCTGTTGTTTTGTATGTAGACCACTGTATGTGCAACTTTGTGTTGGCTGGGACGTACACTGTTCATTGTTTTTGTGGGTAAAAAAATATTTGTTGCCGTGTATTTGTGTGTTCTAAGTATAAAAACCATATTTATATATATTTTACAACACACTTATGTATGTACTGTCTGTAGTACGTGTACACTGAACAAAAAAAGGGCCTAAGTCATGATGAATGGAGAAGAAGTGTTTTCCATTCATCATCGTGTTTTACATTGAGCACATCAGTGTTCAACTGGTTCTTATGTCTATTCATATGATGGTTTGTGTGTCATTTGAAAAC
The DNA here is from genome assembly GCA_025447815.1 of Percopsis transmontana. Classification (NCBI taxonomy): domain Eukaryota; kingdom Metazoa; phylum Chordata; class Actinopteri; order Percopsiformes; family Percopsidae; genus Percopsis; species Percopsis transmontana. Next base: position 1,187,954 of record JAOEHI010000007.1, on the reverse strand, counting down.
AAAATACCATTTTGAGAAGAAATAACATTCTTTTGAATGTAAAGTTTCATTTTGCAGAATTAAGTGGTTTTGCCCATTGTGTGTGTGTGTGTGTTTTTTGATTTGTGTGTAGAGTTCTGAGAGTATGAGGCATGCTTTCAGAAAATGTGTGTAACCAATTGAGAAAAACTAATTATCAAACAGTATTTGCCTTAACAGTAGGGGGCTCCTGTACACTTTTCTGGATTCGAAGGGGCGGGGCTTATTAGTTGTAAGATTGCACTGTAAACCAAAACTGTAAAATCAATAATACAAATCTCTCAAACTGCTGTGGTGCATCTCTTCTTTCTTGCAAGTTTTTATTTTTTTTGTTGCTTCATATCGGTCCTACATTCTGGGCGCCTGGAGAAACAACGTCACAATCTACAGCAACTTCCCTCAGTAACAAAATAAAAGTGTATTCAAGAAAATCAATATATCTTACGAAAATCGGCTTTAGAATTTAGGGTGAGCAGTCTGTATGTTCTGTAGCCCTACACTTTTTACATCGTTAACTAATCTAGGGTAAGTTTATTATTGTGTGGTGGCGTATTAACCAGCACACGTCAAATAGAAACTTCCTAGCCTTCTCGGGATGACATGGGAAGGAAGGAGGGGTGGGAGGAAGAAGGGAAGGGAGAGAGTGAGGTAGGGAGCGAGAATACCTCAGACAGCTACTGCGAGTGAACGCTGGAGCGCTCAGCGCAGAGACAGAGAAGGAGGAAGTGTAGGCTAATTGGGCGTGCGATGGGAAGACGGGTAGACAGACAACTGGTCGTCTATGTAGTTACATCTTTTGACGAACGGGCGCGACACAGGCGGGGATCACGGAATGTGTGAGGAATATTTACACATAATGTGCCTTGACACCGAGTCGGTCCCACCTCCGTGGTGAGGTTTTCGATTTGAGGGTAGAGCAGGATTTCACAGCCTGACGGGCAGGTGCGCCTCTGCCTTTTCTTCCTTTAACCACTTGCCAATAATAATAATAATAATAATAATAAAATGGAGAACGACAAGGAGGGCAAGGCGAGGAAACAGCCCAATAAATCCAAATTCATGAATCGCAAAGGAAATAAATACAAAACGACGAGGCTGTTCAGGAGGAAGTCGATGAGATCCGTGGGTAATTTCATGAGCAGGATTTTAAAAACTTTAGGAACTTTGGCCCACTTCGGCGACGTCGAGCAAGCCGATGCCGAGGATGATGATGGTGGCTTCCGAGACAGCGCGGCGTGCACGTTGGGCGCCACCCCAGGGAGTCTCAGGGACGATCCGCAGGTTTCGCGGGACGGCACGGCGAAGAGGAGCTCCACGCTGTCTCACGGGTCGGTGAAAAACAGGCTGTCGTGGTGCTATGGCGACAAGACACCCGGGGTGCTCGGCTTGAAAAACCACGGGAACACCTGTTTCATGAACGCCGTAGTTCAGTGTCTGAGCAACACGGACCTGCTGGCTGAGTATCTCGGCTTGGAGCAGTACAGGTCGGATATGTGCCACAGGAACGGACTAGTGAGAAACGAGGACGCGCAGCCCGTCAGAGGCGAGGTGACCGTGCAGCTGGCATCCCTGGTGCGAGCACTGTGGACACTAGAATACACACCACAGCTATCTGTGGAGTTCAAGGTAAGGGCAGATAAATCGAAACATGTTTCATAATTGTAGAGAAAGGAATGAGACTTAAGAGCTGAAAGGAGAGAAGTAGAGAGGAATTGCGTGGGAGGCATGCAGCTTAGGTTTCAGACCAAAACGACTTATTATAACAATGTTTCAAGTCACTCACTTGTGAATGTATTTTAACAGTCCATAAATGCTATAGAGATGTTACCCCCAGATTCAGATAACCCAAACGCTTTTCGTGTTTTCATTCGACCACAGACACGTTTAAGTGTGAATATGCTACCTGAAAAGAGCTTGGCAAATCCCCTTTGTTAACACAAAATTATATCACCCCCAAACAATACTTCTCACTACTATTAAAACACACACAATATCTACATAATCTCACTGAATGTACCTAATATATGTCAAATAAACCACTCTTTCTCTCTCTTTATTATTTTGCTGACACACTGAAGGTTGAATCAGAAAAAACTGCTTTGTCACATTGTGGCCTGAGAAACATTCTGGATACACATGCATAACACAGGCACAGACTTGGGGGCTTCTTGACTGTGCAATATAGGGCTGCATGATATTAGAAAATATTGAAATATTTTTTTTCTGCAATAGCTTATATATTGCGATATGAAAAATCATCCACGTTGTTGTCTTGGTTTAATGTTCAAGGCATATCAAAAAATTATTTTCACCACCAACTTACACCAACATTGTGCTTGTGAAAAAGTTTGTGCATGTAGAAGACACGTCCAAGACCATTCACGCATGCTTGAAAATGAACAAATCACTCACTGAGACAACTGATTTCTCTGGGTCATGTAAAAGATTAGTTCCTAAAGAACGAAACGTTCACGAGCAACACAACACTCAACACAACACTATTTGACATCGCACGTCCTGCGATGTGATTATTGTGCATACGCACATCGCGATGGCGATGCTGAAACAATATATCGTGCAGCCCTAGTGCAATCATTGTTTTAATGATTTTGGCCATCCCTCTTTTGAGAGGGAAGATATGTGAAACACATGATCATTTACCGTAAAAAAAAAGCAGAGTCCCAAATAGACGCTGGTCCCTTTTACTGGCTACACGTTTTGACAAATAAATGCCGATCCCTATTAGATGCTGGGTCTGGTTTTTATAGGAAGTTGTTTGGCTGTATAGAGCTAGTTCTTAGCTGCTTAGATCGCATATACATATACATGTTCAAACTTTTGTCACTATGAACATGCTAGGCCTACACATCATCGGTTAGAGTCTCCACAATTCAATCGTTCAGTTTATTTTACGGAAGCCATTCAGATTTACCAGCATTGTAAACAGGAGAGACGAATAAAAAGTGGTGACTCTCTACCTTGAAGCGATCATAAAGTCTGACTAAGTGTCCATTCCTTGATAAAGGTCCACTGATCAAAATAATCAAAACTTTTTTCATAAAAATTAATCCAAGTTGTGAATATTGTCATGTGAAGTCCAAGCTTGTGCTCTAGTTCAATTGCAAGTGGCTCAGCGAAATCTTGGTCCACATATGCCTGTAAGTTTGACATCCTGCGCTGTAACCTTGATATGGAAGTACAACACTTTGCTTGTTTGATAAGCTATGAAGGCTGTAAAATGTTCGATTATTGTGCTAAGTATGTTAGCATATATGCTAGCAATGCTAGTGCTATGCTAGCACGTTTACTGGTATATTGTGACTCTGATTATGCCAAGTATGTTAGCATCTATGCTAGCAAAATGATAAATAATTATTTTGATTTTATGGTATTCTAACAGTCAAATATGGTCTAGGAAGGTTTTTAGTATGGATTAAGGCCATTGGATGTATTGGATCAGGACTTCATATTTGTTGCAAAGTTTCAGCATTCAAAACATGATGAAATTCAATGCTTTAGATTGCACGGCACAGGGATTGTATTTAGTACTCAAGACATGAAAAACCTAGCATCACTAGCATGTAATAACCCAGACGTAGCCTCACACAGACTGTTGTCTTCTGCATCGAATCAGCATTCTTCCCAGTCTTTTTTAAATCTTATGCAGTGATAGAATATGCAGTGGAGAAAGGGAGAATACATATTTTAACCATTTATCTATGACTGTTACACATTCTGGATCAAGATTTTGTTATAACGTAGGCATAGTGTGTGTATGAAGAAAATGTAGTTTATTCCTGCAAGCCATCAGGCTAATGAACAGCTTACAGGGCTACTCACTGCACTGGCTTCACTTTGTTCACACTTGTCACTTTACCCCAACTGGCACAAATCTGTTCTCAGTTGGAATGTACAGTCTGGTGTAACTCCCAATTGATCTCATTAAGCCCCTGTGCAATAAAATTATGTTTTAAATACTAAGTAATATTAGTCAAAGTATAAGCCCAGCAATAAAATCCTACTGAATTTATCAACTGAACAGGTCACCTTGTGTTTAAATAGACGTACTACTTGACTTCTCATCATCGTTGACAGAAAAAAAAAACAGAAAAGAAAAAGTTTGTCTCACCCTGTCACTTTGTCACAGTGATGCTCAACAGGATGTTTACTGTAGCAAACAGAAAAGCTAGTGCATTTAGCCCGAAGGAGGAGGCCCCCTGCTGAGATGGCTCTATTGGTGCGCACTGTGAGCAGGAAGGAGACGGAGATAGGAATATGTGTGTTCCTCACTCTGAGAGAGAGAAGGGTTGTTGTAAGCACATCACCATTATCCTTCCATGATCGACCTCCCTATCCCTACTCCACAGCCTGCCTTTGATCGCACAATGGAAACGTGTACTTTGACAGCTGATTGTTATTGTCAATATGAGGAGGAGCGACAATGGCCTCCGCCGAGACTTAAAAACCCCATTTGAGATGGTGGGGACTTCACTTTCTCCCTTTATTCATGTTGTTCAAACTTGTGTGTTCAAGTTAGCATGGTGGGAGTAGTTTAAGCATGATGTTTTACATACATAGTATATACAACAACATAATATCACAAGATTTAATTCATCTAGCTAGTGGTATTGTTTAGTAGATTTTGTATATTATGAGAACATTCCAGTAGGGGTGGGAATAACTCACTATACTGGCTTAGATTTGGAAGGGGTGTTTGGGCAAATGACCTTACACTACACTCTGACCTTTACCGTAGATCTAAACTCTGACCTGTGTACTGAAACACAAACCCCAGCATGTCTCCCACCCCCATCATTATACTATTACACTGCTTGAGAGGTTGGAAGATCTTAATTTCATTTTAGTTTAGAGATAAGGGAGAACGTCAGTGATATGTATGTCATTTTAAAGACACACTATTGTTTAAGTTTTTAGCCTTGTTGGTTACTAAAAGTGATCATTTGTCTGAAATTGCAGGGATGGCAAAATTTCGGTGCACCCCCTGTAATTTTTGCAGTGGGTGTAATGTAATAAAAAATTCACATAAAGGTAGTGGCAAGCTTCCGCGTACCATACACGTGACGAAATTTATGTTAGTGTTCGCCTACAAGGCAGCAAAAGGAACTGCCCTGCTCTACCTCCAAATAATGGTAAGATTTCAAGCACCAACTAGAGCACTTCGATCTACCACCACGGCTGGCAGGCTGGCACCTCCGTCACTACGAGCTGCCCGTATGAGTTGCGCAGCCCAGTCCAGACTCTTCTCTGTCCTGGCGCCGCAATGGTGGAATGACCTTCCTGCAGCGATCAGAACAGGAGAGTCACTACCGATCTTCCGCAAGGGACTTAAAACCCACCTCTTCAAAATCCACCTCGGTACCTCGGCCAAAGATCTTTCTACCTCAAAGCACCAATCCCACTAACAAAAATCCTTGAACAATCCTTGTTCTATCTATCTTTCCTTCTCTTAAAAACAATATAAAAAAAATAATAATTCCCTTCTTTCTACTCTGTTAGATCAGCTCTTAGAATAATAGGCACTTTGCCGGAATTCATGCAATTAATGACTGTGTGAGGAGTGAATGATAACTTTCGAGTAAATGATAACGTTTGAGTAATTCAAAAAATGCATAAGTGAAGTAACCTTGCTTGTAACAACTGGTGGTTAACCAGTTCAACTGTTGACAAATGTACTAATTGTAAGTCGCTTTGGATAAAAGCGTCTGCTAAATGCTGTAAATGTAGAACGTAAAAAGTTTGGACACAAAATCGCTATACAATCCATATTGAGATTGGGCCAAAAGCCATTACCAAGGCGTGTTTATCTCATTGGATATGCGACCACTCTGTTGTAGAGAATGCGGGCTTCCAGCATCTTCTTAAAGTGCTCGAGCTGCGCTACAAAGGTCCCTCACATACACACATACTGTAAATACTTAAACTTGAAAATTTAAGTAATGAGCCTAAAATGTTACCTAATGTAATACTGCTAAATAGACCAAAGCAACAGTCTATCTGAGAACTTGGCTGTGGCTGTATACATCTGTATTTTATTTGTAGTATATATTTATTGTATTATGTTATGCCATGCAGATGAAGGTCTTATTGTGGCCACAACAACCAGTTTGTTCTCCAAATAAATCAAAATAAATGCAGTCTTTAGAATTAATTTTTTTTCCCGGACCCCAATCTGAGGGACGTACTGAACCGTGAATTAAGCATACCTTTACAGCCCTAGTGCCCTGATATCATTCTTTTACTTACCAAATCAGCTATTTTGTTAGCTTTGCACTGGTGAGTACTTCTAGAAGTAGTACGAATCTGATTTCCAGTTTTCACACTCTGCAGCACACAGCTCTGTGAGGCCAGAGAAGTGTTGGGCAGCTGGAAGAAGAGAGACGTGTTTTAGGTCAGCCAGTTTGTACTGTTGGTGCAGGATGTGTGACATTGAGACAAGGCTGTAGTCTACACTTCACACAGGATTTCCAGGACAGTTTTGTGTGCAATAGCCAAATGGCATCAATCTGGGATTACCGAATATAATAGCAGATATTCAAGTAAAACGATCCTTGATTCCAATTTCAGAATCTGAAACGTGGGGATGGATACACTTGCATGGATACACTAGCAAATATGCATTTGCAAGTGTATCCATGAAAATGCCTTGTTGAAAAGCAAAATGAAAATGTTTAAGTTTGACAGGTTTTAAAGTGAGCCGGTTAAAGAAACTGAAAGCATGTCTCGTATTTGTGCAATGCAGGATGTGGAACCCCTACAAATGACTATTCAAATAATGAGTGTGTACTTCTCAGTTTCACCAGAGGCTATGGTGGCGTTCTCGGAACCATGCAGTAAAGTGAATATTCTAGATTGCCACTCATCCTGTTATATTTTCTTCCATCATTGCCAGTAAATCAGGGACATCATTGGCCACAGGGCTTTCCTTCCACTCTCTGTGATTTCCTTTTGAACATCTGGTGTTTCACTGGGTCTTGGAGTCACCTAAAAATTTGTAAATAACATTTACTAAAGACTACACTGTCTCTCTAGTCTCGCAAAGCAGCACGTTGGCTTGTGAAGGATGATTTGGGGAGGACGATCAGAGAGCAGGATGGGCAGGTGCCATGCTGTTAATGCCTTGTTATACTGTATGTGTTTGTGTTGCTTTCTGTATTTTCCCCTCCATCAGCTCGGTCCTGCAGGGGTGACAGGTGATGGAGCTCAGTTGTGAGTGATCACTCTAGGACGGGGGGATGAGGACAGAAGGAGAGACAGGATACATTAACGTATGGATAGAGGCTCTAAATCAGTGGGGTTGTGAGCCACGACCCTTTAAAAGAAGTGGGTTATTGTTTGTGACCCCCCCCCCCCCCCACTTGTGCAAGAATGCTTGAGGCGGTGAAAGTAATTTTGTCTGTCCTGGTAAGACGGCAGAGAGAAGCCAGAAACACGAGGATCCACAGAAAAATGGAACCACAAATAGAGCAGCTGTAATGATAGATTTCATCCAGTCTCATTCCAGACGGACCTGTGGGGGGAATGGATTGTTTGTGTGCATGTGTGTGTGGTGTGTGTGCTTATGTGTAGGTGCACCTGCATTACCTCTTAAGGTTATACCCTGTCATAATCTGTCAGCAGCACTCACCCAGGAATCCAATGGGGCCTGTTTGGCAGGGCCTGGCCCAGCTGGGTTGGAGGGATTGTGTTTTTGAGAGGGAGAGATAGATAGAATAAAAACTGTACTCACAATACATTGAACATTATTCAATTGTTTCTCACCTATTTAAAAATGAAAGAAAAATTGCATAATTTCATTTGAAAAAACGAATCCACCAAAAAGAAACCATCATCCTATCCCAGTTGACCCGGAAGTCTGCATGCCATGGTCTGCCAAGCTACAAGGATGTAGACGAAACAGTGTCTTGAGTGCATGGGGAGTTTGATGGTATGGTGCAAAGAGTGCTTGAGGAGCTGGGGATGACTGTTGGAGAGGTCACAGGAACCAGTTCCAACTGAACCATTGCAAGTCCTACAAATAAGAAAACAGATTACATGAAGAGAGAGATAATGTATCCTAACTTGAGGAAAAAAAACGCTGAATGTTAGAGAAAAGAGTTTATTTTTTTAACATTAATGTAAATAAACATTGTTTATTTTTAGTGAAAAATGTATCTGTAAATCTGTACAGCATGGCTTTTATTTTGAGTGACTGATATATTAATTGAAACAAATTAAATTTTTATTTAACTTAATTTACATTTACATTTTACATTTACAGCATTTAGCAGACGCTTTTATCCAAAGCGACTTACAATTAGTACATTTGT
>JAOEHI010000007.1:1150019-1161895 GCA_025447815.1 Percopsis transmontana | reverse complement strand
AAGGAAACAGCAATAAAGCCGTGCCACGCACGGATAACCCCCCGAATACCTGTGTGGACAGTGTGTGTGTGCCACAGTACAGAACAGAACAAAATTTAGTTTTTTTTTCTGAGCTGTACCCCGCACGAACCGAACGCTCCTGGTGTCCAACCTGCCTGTTCAAGTTGAGTTATCAGCGTTGGATAATCTTGATCCCCTCCAAGAGTTTGTATACAAAGCTAAATGGGCCATAATCCCTTTGTGTTATATAGGGTTAGGGACCTGTATGGTCCGTGTTACACAGAGTGTATTTTCAGAGAGCAATGTCAGGCTGGTCAACTTGCTAGGCTGTTTTATATTGATGTTAGGGAATGCCGTATACAGACATGGTTATGATCTACACTGTTATGGAATATATATGTTTAATATCTACACTGTTATAGAATATATAGACATGATTAAGATCTACACTGTTATGGAATATATAGACATGATTAGGATCCACACTGTTATAGAATATATAGACATGATTAGGATCCACACTCTTAGGGAATATATAGTAATGATTAAGAATGCTTGCTAGTGTTAACTTCCATAAACAGCCCATAACTGTTTAAAGTCCAGTGTGTCGTGACAGAAGGCTCTTAAGCTGTACTGAGGTGGAAATAAGATCCTGTTAGATTATGGACTTAACAGAATCTCAGTTCACTATCTCTGCTCTCCCTAATACCTAGTTAATTCATCCTGCACTGCCCCCTTTTTAAAACACCCTAGTTCCTCCTGAAGCAGATAAACCGGCACTAACTTGAACTTCTGCTGAACTTCCTCAGGGACTTAAATTGTGTTTTTTTATACCAAAGCCACCAAAAGAACATTTCAATCAGTAATCAGTGAAAGTAAAATAAACCTCATACCAGATTAAATTGGGTTGGGTGAGTGTCAGAAGAACTCTCATGGATGGCCTAGTTATCTCCAAGGTGAATGCCCTGAGTTTGATTCCCAATATGGGCCTAACTGTGACCCCACCTGCTCCAGAATACCTTACTTACTTAATACTTATTATTATTGTTATTATTATTAGTATTATTTATAAATAACGTATTCTTTATTACTTATTATAACCTGACAAACAAGTTATGTTTGATAAAAGCAACTGCCAATTGACCCTGTAGGACCCATTTATGATTGACAACCAATAAGATTTGACAATGGAGCCAATCTGACTTGAGCTGACCGTGAACTTAAGAATGCCATCAAAGAATGGAACCAAAGCAACAAACTGCAAGTTGCTCGGCAACACAAAGGTGTAAAATGGACGTTTAACGCTCCTGCCGCTTCACATTTTAGAGGAGTATGGGAGAGGCTAAAACAAAACAGGTCAAACTAACACTTCAATTACAAGGGAACAAATGCCAGATGATGAATCCCTTCACACCTGAATCTGTGAGGTAGAAGCTACTATCAATAGTCGCCCAATGACCTTGAACCCTTAACACCTAACCACCTTTTACTTCTTAAAGGGCAACCCACATTACCACATGTTTATAGTAGACAAAGATGGAAGCAAGAACAATACTTGGCTGATGTATTTTGGAAGAGATGGGTTAGGGAGTATCTTCCGAGTTCACAAGAAAGGCAGAAATGTTTTCAGGACGAAGCTAAACGATGTGTCTGGAGGCGTGATGTTGGTTGCAGGCCCTACTGCACCAAGGGGCTCTTTTACGTTAGGGAGGGTTATTGACACAAATAAAGATTCAAATTGTCCGTATCTTGAGTCTGAAAACAAAGACAAATGTTATTGAACGACCCATTACTATGGTTCGCTTATTGTTGGAGAATGGCTTGTAAATATGTAAACGTGTAAATATCTACTGAAACTTAACCCAAATACTGGATGTCCATTGTGTATGGATGGACCTTTGACTTGACCTGAAATTTGTTTCAATAAAAATCTTTAATGAACTGAATGTGAATTGATATTGTGTTTTCAAATGTAACTATAATGTCTGATGTCTTTCATACGTGATCAATTCTCATTGCCAATAATTCTGATAGAGAATGATATCTCTGTACATATTGCGTTACATGGCTCCATTTTTTTGTTGTTTTTGTTTTGTTTGTTAATGCATCTACGTAGCCGGTAACAACAAGGGGCCCGGCATGTAAGAGCCATTTGACATTTAGGTTTCTTTTTTATGATAACTGCTGGCAGTATGAGTACCTCGTGCCCTTGTAGTGGAGGGTTAAATGAATTTACACAATGGTTCCTCTGTGCTATGGGAAGGCCAGGGAGGTTTCGTTCGGACAGCTGGGTTTACCCGTTTACGGTATCATGTTACAATCAATCAATCATGTCATGTAAAGTTGTTTTTAAATTATAAGAATACAAATCTATTGAAGCCCCCTGAGGCGCCTAAGAAGTGACCCGCCAGACGGCACTACAGATCCAAACTGCATCATCATCATCATCATCATCATCATCATCATCATCATCCTTTCCGGTCTCGCGAGACCCTCACTAACACCTCTGGGTTCGGTACTCACTCCTTGACCTCGTCGTTGCTCATGTCCAGGTAACGGTTGCTGATCCACTGGACCTCAAACCAGTCCCGGTAGTTGTTGTTCCCGCAGCAGCGGAACTCGATCTGGGTCATGTCCAGGGTCCTCTTCATGAAGCAGCGGCCCGGCGTGTCCGTGTCCTTGTAGAACCGGATGCCATTCTTGAGGCCCTCGGCCAGCGTCAGGTACAGGGCGAACTGCATGAGGAAGCAGAGCAGCGCCGCGATCAGCAGGACCGCGTTGAAGCCGCAGCAGAACAGCAGGTACTTCTGGATCACCGGCTTCCATTTGGCGAACTTGGCCGGGTCCAGCGAGTCGTGGCACACCTTGCCCCCGAAGGCGTTGATCCCACAGGCCAGCGCGCCCACCAGGATCAGTAGGTTGGGCACAAAGTGGCTCTCGTTGTTGTCCATCATCTCACTCCTCTTCCTCAGCTCGATCTTGAAGAAGATGCCCAGGCTGAAGATCAGGATGCCGGCCATCACCGACAGCCAGTACAGCAGCCAGAGCCCCTGTGCCAGCTTCACCCGCTTGGCCAGGTCAAACTTCATTGGCATGAACGCCATCTTAGCTCCTATCGAATAAACAGACCCAAAACAGACTCGCAACAAAAAATAAAATATCAAAGTTAGCGGTAAACGTTATAGTGGTCCAAATGGGTTCACCAGGTGACTTGTAATCTGCTCCAGGAGACCTCCGATTGCAACTTGGCTGGGATTCCTGTCTTCATGCCCATGTTGACCTGAGAGAGGCCAGGAACGTCCATGGTGGGCGGGCAGGGGTCTGCCACCAAACAATAACCAATATTCACATCCAACAATAACAGGACCGGTCGGCAGCCAAGTGGAACTGAGAGTGAAAGAAGCAGAGGGTTGCAGTACGTCACAATAAACCCCCCTAATCAGACCTGATCCCACTTAGAGCAGATGAGCCTGGCGATAATCCCTGGCCTTACCTTCTAATTGGTTTGTTTTCTAAGAAGCAGGTTCCTCTCTGAAGTTCTCGGCAGCTCACTGAGGTGTCGGTGGCTAGTGGAATGAGGAGGACACAGTAGAAAGTAAGAGTGTTTGTCCTCCCATCACCAACTGTCATTCAACCCTAATACAACCATCCAACCGTCAGCCGTCGTCGAAACAACATCCAATCGCAAACGCTCCCTACAAATGCACGTAACTGATGTTCCCACCGTTTTAGTGGAATGTCCAAATTCTAACTGTAGAATTTACACACTCGCTGCTCTCAAACTTTCCTGCAATGCAATGGGAAATGTAGTCCCCAACGACAAGGCTTCAGTACATTTTACTACACCATGATTAGTACCCAATAAAGTGGTTACACCATAGGGCAGGCATGTCAAACTCAAGAGAAAATACCTTTCATAACTGGCCCGCCGGTATATAAGACGCACATCGCGGGTACTACAAGTCCCAGAGTGCACTGGAACAGCTAGCTGATCGTGTCTGTGGGCTTGCCACCGATTTACAAGCACAGGGAAAATACTTCATTGCATATTCCTTTGCTGTGGATGAGAGCGCTGACGTGATTCATTCTAATGGAATGTCAGTAGTTTTACAGGTATTTGTTCATAAACCAAACTTTGTCCGACCTGTCTGTTTAAGACATTTTGAACCTGTTTGGCCCTCGAAGTAATCCCAGTTTTTAATTTTGGCCCTCGAAGTAATCCCAGTTTTTTAATTTTGGCCCTCTCTGTGACTGAGTTTGACACTCCAGTCCAGGTTTCTAAAATTTCTCTCTGCTCTTCATTCAGGTCACAAACATGTTGTACTGATTAGCTAGCTAGCTAGGTTGTTTGGCCCTAGCATAGGATTAAGGCTAGGGTTCAGGAGAGGCCTATATATGTCAGCAGCTAGAGAACTAGGACAACGTTCACACTGATGAAGGTCTGCATTATCAATACATTGTAGCTACTCCTTAGTTAACTGTTTATAAAAGCTGTGTTCGGCTAGTAAATAAACATTGCTTGCTAGCATAGAGTTAGCATTAGGGTTAAGGTTGTGTGTTTAGGGTCAGATGCTGATGTTATTCCCAAACTGGTTTAGTATTGGTGGTTAGTTAGCTACAGGCTAAATGGTTAATGCGACTTTACTTAGCTAATAGCTAATCCCAGGGTGCTATAATACAGTGTATCTGTTGTGTGTATTACATGTTATTTTAAGAGTTGCCCCGTAGCATATTAAGCTGAAAGTATGTCGGTCAACGTATAGCTAATTATAATTATAGTATAGTTACAGTATAGTAAATTACAATGACGGTATGTTATAATAAAATTAATTGCTGTATATTTACTGTACAGTTCCAGCAGGTTGCTGTCAGGCTGTTTGCTCCCCCTTGTGGTAACAACTGAGATCTGCAACATTATCACTGTCAGATTGAACCAATTGTTGTCAGGCGAACTCTAAACCTGCCCCCCCCACACACACACACACACATACACACACACACACACACACACAAAGGCAATGCTGTGTGTTTCTGGAGACAGGACGTATAAAACCAGATTTAGCACAACCAGCTCCGCCCAGTGGTCACACCCACAGAATGTGTGTGTGTGTGTGTGTGTGTGTGTGTGTGTGTGTGCTTTACTGAGACTCTAACAGGGTTCCCTGGTAGAGAAAAGGATCGTATCTGCCTGACTAACCCTCTTGTGCATCACATCTGCTGCAGAGACGCTCAGTACAAATATAAGTATCGTATATCTACAGGTCATAATACCTCTGGTGATTTGGACTGCCTCAGTCCAGAGGTAGGACAACTGTACAACATGTATGACGGCCAGTCTACATGTGTGTGTGTGTAACTGACTCGAACCCCAGGTGGGGGAGGCGGACTTGTTAGCAAGGGGGGCTAAAACCCAATGGGCCTAGTGTCTGTCGCACTAGCACCAGCACATCTCTTAAGGTGTCAGGGAGTGAGATTTAGTCTGCACAGCACCTCGCTGTACCTCTGGCCTGTGTTACATGTGTTCCATACATTATGATGATATGAAACGTATACATTAGCCTACCGATGCTAGCCTTGTGTGTAGTATGTGTTCCATACATTATGATGATATGAAACGTATACAGTACCGATGCTAGCCTTGTGTGTAGTGTGTGTTCCATACGTTATGATGATATGAAACGTATACAGTACCGATGCTAGCCTTGTGTGTAGTGTGTGTTCCATACATTATGATGATATGAAACGTATACATTTGCCTACCGATGCTAGCCTTGTGTGTAGTATGTGTTCCATACATTATGATGATATGAACAGGGGGACAGACCAAAGCCCTGGCACGGTGTGTGTGAGTGTGTGTGTGTGTGTGTCTACTACAGTAGACACTTGTTAGAAGAGGAGAGCTGTGGAACATTCCAGTGAACTTCTAAATCACACACACACACACACACACACACACACTGTATATATACGCACATAGCCTACTGTATGGGGGTTACGGAATATTTGGATATATATTTTCAATCATTTCATATAGCAGACACCTTGAATCATATTTTTACGGAGCTAAAACTGAAAGACAGTAATCGTAACTCTCTTTACAAGAACTGTAACCGCGAGCGATCGCACCTGTGTTACGAGAAGGGGTACGTGCAAAGACACCCACAATGAGGAAGCAGCCCTGCCATCAGCACATTCAGTGACCCTGACAGTCCAGCTATATGCTGCCAGGCGCTGATTGTGTTAGGATTCTACACTGATATGGTGGACGTGTGTGTGTGTGTGTGTTTGTGTGTGTGTACCCAGCCCTAAGAACCGGTCTAATCTAGCCACATACACCCTAAACATCTTCCCTGTTCATGGGAACGCAGGAGAAGTGAGGAGGTCTCTGTGAGGAGCTCTGTAGTCAAATACAGAAGACGCGCTAGCATTAGCAGAGAACTGTACGATGGCTGTATTTGTTGTAGGTGCTTTTACAGTTACTTTATTACATTATTGTAATCCAGTTACAATTCCTCCGAGCTCTTACAACACTCTACAGTAGGTTCTATCTCTATACTGGGAGGGTTTATACATCTTGATCAAACTTAGTGTGGAACTAACTGCTCTGTTCTCCCTGCCACTGAGTCAGAGGGAGAGAGAGAGGGGGGGGGGGGAGAGAGAGGGAGAGAGAGAGAGTGAGAGGGAGAGAGAGAGAGAGAGGGAGAGAGAGGGAGAGAAAGATATTGGGATGGTATTGGGTATCAGCTACACACACACACACACACACACACACACACATGCGTATAACACTCATAATATGTCAAACTCATATCACAACAGAATAGATCCTTTGGTTGGCTTAATGGCTTAAGCCAACCCTAACCCAGGCCAAATGTGATCACATCACGTCAATTCTTAGGTCCTTGCATTGGCCCCCAATCAAGCATGGCTGCTTGTTTACAAGTCAGTAGGTCATCTGATGCTGGCCCAAGAACTAAAACAAAACATGGGGAGGCCGCTTTCTGTGACCGTGCCACTCATTGCTGGAACAAACTTCCAGACGATATTAGCAATGCCCAAAGGCATACACTTAAATCTTTACAGATTGTTTTAATTGTTCTTTGATTTTATTAACTGTTTCAACTTTTTACTAGGATTGTTTATATAATGTCTTTCAATGCCTTATGTAAAGCGCTTTGAGTTGCCTTGTGTATGAAAATGTGCTAAACAAATAAACCTGACTTGACTTGTCTAGTCTGATTCATTGATTGCACAGAAACTAGGTCACATTTGCTGCAATGTAAATTATGATGCATGAACATGGAAAAATAGTAGACCCAGGGAACGATCGTAGTTTTGTTTGTTTTAGCTCCTACTTCAGGGTAGGTACTCTCCCAGCGCAATAGGAACCCTGACAATGACACATTCTCATAAAAAAAAAAGTATTAGCTGTTAGAAAATGGAAAAAAACTCGAGCAAATGAACCCAGGCTTTATTGAGCCTCTATCTGATGGAGGAAATTCTAATTTACTTAGAGATTTTGACGGGTCGGAGTAAAATATGAACATTTTCGCTCTAATTTCCCCTCAACAAGTGATGCCGCCATAGCAAACTTCGGCCGGCTTACGCCACTTTAGCACTCCTACTGGCGGTGCGAATGGAAACAGAGTCCCTTTTCTCTTGGTCCATTTTTTCGGTCCACTTTAAGAGGACTGAGTTTGGTTCACTTAAAAAGGACTATATGTGTGAACACATAATCCCTATTGAACAAGGGCATGTTCAATAGTGATTATGTAAATTGTTATCGTTTTATATTTAAGTTTTAAATATTGCCAAGAATACTCTGGCTAAGCATTTTCCTGTTCCAGTAAAGGTCATATCTGATGTACTCTCTCTCTCCCCTTCTCTCCATCTCTACAGTATCCATCCAGACCGACAGATATGTACAGATGTCTGTCTGCCTGCCTGTCAGTCTGTCTGCCTGCCTGTCTGTCTGTCTGCCTGTCTGCCTGCCTGTCAGTCTGTTTGTCAGTCCCATTGTTTTAAATAAGTTGTTAGTGTGTGACCCTGGAAGTGCTGTATCTCATTATGGGATAGCGAACAGCAGCCCGGTCATGTATCCTGTCACCGTTACCCAGGGCAACAGTTGCCCAGTGACAGTCCTAAGGAGGCAGCCATCTTTACTGAAGCCAATGCAGAAGAGTTGCCTTCGGGGACATGACAGATGGATGAAAGGAAGGAAGAAAGAAAGAAAGAACATGGTTTTGCATAAAATGTCCAGCAGCTCCACATAATTAATGAATGTGCTCAGTTCAGTCCCCACTAGTATATAACTACATGAACACTCACACACACACACACACACACACACACACACACCCTGTCCGTTAGAACAACGTGCATGATTGCACTGTAGCCCTCCATGTCGAGGAGAAAGATTTTTACAAGATCTATTTGTGCAATACCTCACAGTTAAAGTGTAAAACACATATTTATTGAATCGCCATTATAGCTATAAATCCATTTTACTGTATCGCATTGTCTGGTGTCGATCCTATGTGCTGTGTACATTTTTTACATTGTGTTCTTAGATACCATTTATTTATTACGTTTTAAACTTGGCTGCTGCTGGCGCTGTCATTTTCCTCAAGGGATCAATAAAGTTCTATCTATCTATCACACACACACACAAACACACACACACACACACACACACACACACACACAGTGACATATTGGATGTAATATTTCCTTCCACTTACACAAACGTAAGTAGACGTCGGTGTGTAATAACATGTTAGCGCCTGCTTTAGGCGTCATTTTGCAGCGTAATCGTGCGTCTAACAACATGGCATGGTATGTAGACGACGAACAGAACGCACATGGATAACACCCCGTTCTGCCTGCCGCAGGAGCACAGAATGGCAAGATGCGCTTTCCCTACTCATCCATATGCATTCATGGGGGGGGTCGAGGGGAAAATGGGAGTTTAGTGCAGAAACATGGGAGGAGGGACTGATTACCTATTCTGTTGCATGTGGGAAACCTGCGGGGGGAAAGTGCACGTCTGCTTTGCGGTGAAACGTATCCGCCTCTTAAAAGCAGGCGTAATCCAGGAAGCGTGTTTGCTTGCAAGACGAAGACACAAGGTTTAGATTGAACTCTGGTAGGGACGTCTTTCTCTGCTACTGCCGATACCCTTTTATGGGTCGTTATATTTATTTGGTTAGCAAGACGAGTTCCTCAAAATTGTGAAAGATTATAATGACACTATTATCATGTCATATTATCATGTCATATTTTAAAGTTGATTTGCTTAAACTGACATGACATTGGTAGTTGTATTTTACTGTACCTCGGTCAGAACACGCCTTTCATCATCCATTGGAAGGAGCATGTCCCTACCCAAACCTACACCTATGGACACAGGCCAAGGAGACGTGTTATGAGGACTTTCGCAGAAGAAGTAGGCTACTTTGCGTGTGAACAAGAAGTCATCAACCATTACAGACTAAGCAGTCATGCAATAATACTTTACAGTTACTGGAAGAAATCAAGAGATGATAACGACTCGTTAGGGGGGGCGGTGACATGCGCAGGTTGCACCATCAGCCGCAGGTGTGCACAGCCAACGTAAAATGAAACGGCAACCGCCTGCGCTTTCCGCGGACTGGCCGTGTCGCTGTTTTATGCTGCGCTCTCCCCCGTCCGCACACCCCTGTGTGAGGCCATACTGTACATTCACATTGAGTCTCCACACAGAAAACTGAAACACTGTTCTGGTGTTCCACAGATGTATCATTATCGGAGGCAAGCCTGCCAACAGAGCACTGCGAATGCTCCAAAACAACAAAGAACATTCATGGACCATTACAGCCATTTGGAACAAGGCACAAGAGGGCCTGTCCGTTATAGGGTCTTACTGTGAGGTCACACGACTCACACAGGTCAACTAGTGCAAACAGCAGCCTGAGGTGTACTGTTTTGCACCTATAATAACATTATATATTATATATACAGTATATAATACCAGTTATCTTGATTTTTAGCTTGTTATTGTTGGTATCAGCAAAGTCCATATTGGCTAGGCTCTAATAGGAAATAAACACACACACATACACACGTGTTAATTCACTGTTATTTTACAATGACACCTATTTTAAGACACACACAGGCTTGTGTGTGTGCGTGCGTCTCACCTGATGATGACGTACATGACGAGGCAGTTGCCCACCAGCCCGACCACGCAGACCACCATGTAGACCGCCACGATGGTGATCTTCACGCCGGCGGGCAGGAAGGCGTCCGTGTCGTTGTACGACCCGCTGAAGTTGCCGTGGACCTGCGAGTCGTTGTACAGCGGTAGCTGGTCCAGGTCGCCAAGGAGACCGTCTCCGGGGAACTCCATCGCGGCCGGCCGCCTTGCTGGAGGCACACGTAGCAGAAAAACACGGGAAAACACTGTAAAAAGCACCTGCGGCGTAAACACATCCTGAGGACTGTGGCTCAATAGACTACTGTAGGCTGTGGTCCAGTTTAAAGGCAGGCCACAATGTGAATGAGCGGTAAAAATCACATATACACTCTAAAGCAGTGGTTCTTAACCTGGGTTCGATCGAACCCCAGGGGTTCGGTGAGTCAGTGTTAGGGGTTCGGCGGAGGATAAGACACACCTGACTCATATGATTCGTGATGACACGCCCCCCTACCGGTGGGTTCGGTGAATGCGCATATGAAACTGGTGGGGTTCAGTACATCCAACAAGGTTAAGAACCACTGCTCTAAAGGCACGCCACAAAATACACATTGTGAACACATGCTGAAAACACAGTTACAGCCTCGATAGGAGATGTATTGACCCACTGAGGACTGAGAGACGATGAAAGAGAGAGAGAGAGACAATATAGGTGAAGCCTTCACTAAAATATGAGGTTTATACTGTATCTATCTACTGTATATATATACTGTGTATATATATATATATATATACGGTACCAGTAAAAAATTTGACACACTTTCCTATTCAAGTAAATGGGAAAGTGTGTCCAATATTTTAACTGGTTTCTATATATATATATATATATAGATTTACCTGTATATATAAACTACGCACAAAAAGTAAGGAAATTTGTGTTTGGTAGATTATTTCTTTGTTGTAACAATGCTTCTTGGCAATAAATCTTGAGAATGCCAAACAGCTTTTCTTTGTTGACTCTTGTTTGGTGTTGTTTGGTGGACTTGATGATTGAAGTCTGAAGTAACAAGACATATTGGCAATTTCACAATTTAGTCATTTAACAAACGGAAGCGTCAGTAGCGTGTGGGAGAACCATACACAGCTACAACAGCCTGGCACCTTCTCCTCATGCTGGTCACCAGCCTTCTCACACACTGCTGTGAGATGGCATCCCATTCTTCAACCAGAATTTTTGTCAGCCAAGTCAGCCAACGAGGTTGTGTTGGTCCGCTGGCAGGACATTCCATCCTCTCCACTCCCAAATTCTGGAGGTATTCTCTGATAAACCCCGCTCTGTGGGGATGAGCGTTGTCATCTTGGAGGATAGAGTTTGGTCCCAGACTGTGGAGATATGGGATTGCCACTGGATGCAGAATTTCCTCTTGGTATCTCTCTGCGTTGAGATTGCCTCCAATGATGACAAGCCTCTTCTTTCCAGTAGGGAGAACAGCAAAGAAAAGCTGTTTGGCGTTGTCAGAGACGATTTGGCAAATATTTCATGGGCGCAACCCACATACTCAGCTCTGCTGCTCATCCCACAAATGCATGTTCCTTACAAATGTGTATCAGGCTTTCCAAGGGTAAAAGATTTATTGCCAAGAAGCATTGTTACAACAAAGAAATAATCTACCAAACACGAATGTCCTTACTTTTTGTATAT
>JAOEHI010000007.1:1097904-1137488 GCA_025447815.1 Percopsis transmontana | reverse complement strand
TACATTTTCAGTGAACTATGTGGAATATCGCAATATATCGCGATATGTATTGTATCGCAATGTATCGTGATGTAATCGTATTGTGACACTTGTATCGTGATATGTATCGTGAGGTACTTGCCAATACCCAGCCCTACACATTACTGTGACTGGAGTAGTCTGTCGTTCAAGACCCCCTAGCTTTCTACGGCTAATACTGACAACCTAGTAATTTAGACTTTATTTACACAGATTGTCCCTATCTCTACTCAGCCTCTTTTGACCTTTATTTGTCCTGTTCTCAGCCACACCCTGATTTACACACACACACACCTGTTTTTTAGAACAAACAGCCTCTAACTGTTTGCTGCCTTTCATTCACCGACATTTTGGATTTTACAGGCCTGCTTTTCTGTGTCCTCCAGTGCTTTAGTGTAGGGTGTAGTGCAGCTGGTGTAGTTTCAACGTTTCAAAACTTTTTTCCCCCGTATGGGATATCCCCAACAGTTTTCAGATCACCATTTACAAAGTTTCAAACCCAGAAAACAAACTAATACACCCAGGGAGAACATGACCCATTTAAAACTCTGAAAATGTGTTGGAGAAACACTGTAAAAAGAAAGCTGCCGTTGTGAAGAAGGAAAGAGCATATACAAAATAATGTTGTAGAAATCAGATTTTTTTCCTCAGGCTTGCAAAACCCTTTTTATTAGATTTTTTTATTATTTATTTCAGGCTTTCAAACACTGAGTTCCAACCTTTCAAAGCTTTTCTTTTTTTCAGTTTCGATACATGGCATGGTATTCATCCCATAGCTACACACCACCAGGTGCAACATCACACAACACAACACAAATGGGAAAAGGCAACAGTTAATTCAAAAAATTTTACATGAAATACAAGCAACACTTAAACACAATAAACAGCTTGTGTTTGTGCCTTGTGCCTTGTGCCCCCCCCCCAACCCGCGCGCTTGTCTACATTTTCTATGTCATTTGCTCATGTTTCACATTGCACACTGCGTGCAGTATTAATGTAACATTATTGTATTTCTGCGTCCACAATGTATTCCCATAAATACATTGAAAAAATATCCTCCGGGCAGAAAAATAGCGCCCTCTTAACGAGGCAGGGTCCGCCTCGCGTGCAGTGTGCAACTAGTCATTGATTTAGATGGGAGCGGATTGGAAGTGTGACCGCATGCTTCAGCACCAGGTCCGCTCCGCTGCGCGTGTGTGCAGCGGCCTTAAAGGCTGCAACGATAGCATCTTGCCGCATCAGTCATGTACTTGCAAAAGATCTTTCAAGGGCGGCTAAGTTGTTACAGAGGCATTTATCGTGGCTGCAGATGCACTCTTTGGCGATTAAAAAAAAAAATGTAAACAGATGCCATGGCTGTCATTGAGGACATTGCAATTATCCTGTTTTTTGTGTGCATATTAAAAACTTACATAGACTATCAGTAATAGGCTCCATATTTAGACTGGTAGATCTGGTAGATCTCGGCAGGCTGGCAACTGTAAAAATAGATCTTGATTTAAATGAGGTTGGGCACCCCTTGTCTAGTGTATGCTTGGTCATAGTGACAATCATCATACAAGACAATCAAGAAAATACAGTATATGCATGGTAGTAAAGAAGTAAGAGTGAAAGGGAATAAAAAAGAATATATACAATAATCATACGAAATAAAGAAAGCAAAAGAAAAACAGTAAAATAAAGGACGGGTAACAGAATAAGGTGATTAAAATAATAGTGACGTGAGTAAAAGTGCATACAGTCTAGCTCTGTCCATTGTTCATCAGTCTGATGGCTTGTGGGGGAAAAGACCTGGTCTCTGAACCTGCTTATTCTGGTCCGCAAGCTCCTCCTCGTACCGTTTGCCAGACGGTAGCAGGGTAGCTGCGGTGGCTCTGGTCCATGATGTTCTTCAGGGCCCTTCTTCCAACACCTCTGTTTGTAGAGGTCCTGCATGGCTAGCAGCTACAGGTGAATCTAAAGAAATTCGAATATTGTGGAAAAAACGTTTCCGTAATTTAATTCAAAATGCTAAACTTTCATATATTCTAGATTCATTACACATATTTCAAGCCAATCTCAAAATATTAGAATAAAGAATTTATAATACAGAAATGTCGACCTTCTCAAAAGTATGTTAATTTATGCACTCAATACTTGCACGAATTACTGCATCAGTGTGGCGTGGCATGGAGGCAAATCAGCTTGTGGCACTGCTGAGGTATTATGGAAAGCCCAGGTTGTTTGATAGCAGCCTTGAGCAAGATGCCTAACCCCTATCTGCTCCTTGTAATAGCAGCATGTAATTGTAAGTCGCTTTGGATAAAAGCGTCTGCTAAATGATCTAATTGTAATTGTAATAGCGGCCTTCAGCTCATCTGTATTGTTGGGTCTGGTCTCTCTCATTTTCCTCTTGACAATACCAGGTTCAGGTCAGGCGAGTTGGCTGGCCAATCAAGCACAGTAATACCATGGTCAGCAGACCAGTTAGTAGTAGTTTTGGCACTGTGGGCAGGTGCCAAGTCCTGCTGGAAAAGGAAATCATCATCTTCATAAACCTTGTCAGCAGATGGGAGCATGAAGTGCTCTAAAAGTTCCTGCTAGATGTCTGCATTGACTCTGGACTTGATAAAACACAGTGGACCAACACCAGACATGGCACCCCAAATCATCTGACTTTCAGTGGACTTCAAGCAACTTGGATTCTGTGCCTCTCCACTCTTCCTCCAGACTGTGGGGTCTTGATTTCTAAATGCAAAATTTACTTTCATCTGAAAAGAGGACTTTGGACCACTGAGCAACAGTCCAGTTCTTTTTCTCCTTAGCCCAGGTAAGATGCTTCTGATGTTGTCTCTGGTTCAGGAGTGGCTTGACACTATGAATGCCACACTTGTAGCCCATTTCCTGGACACGTCTGTGCGTGGTGCTTTACAGTTCTTAATGTCCAGCTAGAAGGCCAGCCTGCTCTGTATTTCATCCAACTTGTTGTGCAGAGACTTATTATTAGCCAAAAGTAAACTAGCAGGAGGTCTGTTCCCTCCTTTCCTCAGCTGAATCGGAACCCCAGCTCGCTTCCCGTGTTGGCTGCGTCTGCGTCGCCTCCTAGGTGTGACCACAGGTAAGCCGAACAATGCCTCATCCAGGGTGGTCACGGTTTCCTTTATATCCAGGAAGGTCTGTCTATCATAGGTGATGTATGATAGAGCAGGAGTAGCAAAAGTGATGTAGAATGGAACACTACCAATGGCAGCCATACACAACAGCGCCATATTGAGTCTCTTAAAAAAAAAAAAGAAAAAAAGATGGTCCCACTAAGCACAAACCAGATGGGATATTGCTCCAGAATGCTGCGGTAGCCACACTTTTCAAGTGTGCCTCGAATTCTGAATAAATTGCAGACAGTGGCACCAGTGGAGCACCATCACACCACCTCCTCCTCCTCTTCACGGTGGGGAGCACGCATGCAGAGATCATCTGTTTACCTTCTCTTCATCTCACAATGGTTGGAATTCTTATGGGTCTTCCTTTCTTGTGGCGGCCTCTGTGAGAGCCAGTTTCATCATAGCGTGAATGGCTTGGTTTGCTGAGTTGTTCTGCTCTTACCATAATCTGGACCAAATAGGGCGAATGAATGTATACCTACCTTGTCGCATCACAACTGATATACAACAACTTCACCTATTTTCAAACATCCGCTTTATCTCCAACACAAAGCACTCATCAGTCAATTTAGTGGTTTTACCCTTCCATGTATTTTCCTAAATAGATAGGACCTCAGCACTTTTTTTATTTATTTATAGTGGGAACCAAAGGTGCTGTAGTATTCAATGACAGTAGGACTAAACTACATACAGGCTTTATTTATTTAATTGTTTATTCATTTCTTTTATCCCATCTTTTCTTTTTGTCTCTTTCTCTCTTCCTTCATTGCTCTATCACTTTATTCTGCAATTTTATCTCTACATCTTCCGTTCCTATTACTTTCTCTTTCCCCTCCCGCCCTCCGGGTCGGGACAGACTGCAGCTTTGTGTGGTGTTCCCTGAGTGAGGCGGGGCCCCCTCCCCAGATGACTCTCCGTTAATTGGGGTGGTTCATTTATTTACTCAGAAGCAGTTCACAGCACATTAAATAATAGAGATAATTGAACACGAATTGTCAAGTGTCCTCTGATATCAGACACATTACAGGAGGGAGCATGCATAAAACTCCATTTCTATGCTCCCATTGTTTATGGTAATTAAGTACACAGATTTATTCCTTGGTCGCCTTCCAAGCTTATGGCAAGCGCCATTGTTGTCTTCTATTAATATGTAATCAGTAAATAGTTTAATTTTCTAATCTGCGGTTGGAGAATTCACTTTCTAACAACTCTTAATTACTGCTGGGCTGTAATGAGTCTCACCATGCCGACGCAGCCAGCCAATCAGAGGCCGGGCCTTGGTCAGAGGGGAATCTGAATTCCTACAGTACCCCTCTCCCACTAATGAACTTGTTAATGTTGCACCACGGGGAGTCCTGTCCTTCAAACACATACGCAATTCCAAATACTCATAATATAGCAGTATATTGATATTACGGGGAGGATAAGAATTACCTGTCTTCTTTGTGGAAAAACCTTGTAACTCAGTTTTATTTTGCCCTAAGATTAGACAAACCCATTTATATCTACATATATTTAAGTGTAATCATATTATGTATAGGCCTACTTAAAATCTAAATAAATTTTTCTCGTAAAATATATATATATATTTTTTTTTAATGTTCAAATGTCATCAGAGATATTGTTACTATTGTTGCTGGCTGTAGTCCATTGAAAGCTTTTTGTAGGCTGCAGACAAAGCCTGCAGTGATCGTAAGATAATGCTAAGCTTATACCTAGTGTTACCATAGCAGCTCTCAACAGCCCCTTAACACAGTGACATTCCTGGGTATTGTGCTACCAGTATTACAGGTGATGCCATTGACCTCTGTATTGTTGTTTTCCTACAATATTGTGCGAGACAATGAAGTAGAGCGAGTAGAGAGACTCCCCTATTTAAATTTCAGCTTTAGATATGAAGGCACATTTAGATGCTTTGTACGAGCGTGATGGGAACCCTGCCACCCTCAACCCCTTTTTACCCCAACTACCACTACCTGACCTGTGCACCTATTTACACACACCTCCCGTTTCAAATAGCTATATAACCTGCAACAATGGATGCAATTACCCAAATAATGGCTCTTAACCAGCCCTCACCTACGGAGCATTTGATAAGAGATATACAGAGAATGAGTTTTAGCTCTCCCAGATTAACATATGTTTAAAAACGGCTCTCCAGCGCGATAAGATTGACACTGGGGTTTTTATGGTACCCGCTTCTTTAATCTGTCTTTTTGTCTGGGAGTTGGATAGAGGAGGTTGACGCAGTCTGGTGGGGTTTAATGTGCTTCATTTGTACTACTGTACTACTACCGTCCGTGTGTGTGTGTGTGGGTGTGTGTGGGAAGGGGGGGGTACAGAACTGTACATACCATCACATCTCAACGGACTGCTGTATAGGGTTCATAAATGTGTTTTATGTCACAGTTATGTCAAGTATATAAACCCATTGTTAGACTTGACATTCTCCAGGGGCTATGACTTATTGTACTATCATAAAACGTAGGGACAGGGATAGCGTTCCCTTGATCGTGGTTGTTAGTGTATTCTAGTTTCACTAGCTTCAGATGGTAAACGTGTACGGACTGGAGAAAGTTAAATTCACGGATGAGCAATGGAGGAACAATATGTCCCCAGTCGTGTACTCTCATCACGTAGTGCTGTAGTCACGTCTGGCCCTGCGAGACTGGACTTGACATGGTTTGTATAACAGCATTACTGAAGAATTTATAAGTTGAGACCAGATAGCTTCTAAATCAGAGAAACCTAAACAGGCCAAAAATTTAAATAGACACTCTGCGTTGTGAGGGATTGACGTAAAGACCAGCAAAAGACGTGACAAGGAGGAAAATGATATGCATTCCATCTAGATTAGTGGTTTTATTTATACATATACATTAATAGCAAACACAAAACGACATTGTGGCTGTGTGTTATATTTTAAATACTATCCTGGTGTTTAGAAGCTGTCACCTAGAGTCAGACTGGTTTCAGTCCAGTTTAATATCTTTTAATATCATTCATTTATAGTTTTGCAGAGTGGAGTGTGTTTTCCATGTGTGGTGTTTTAAGGTAGCGTCACTGAGGCGGCATCAGCGTCTAACTCGACGAAATGCGTAAGCTTGCTGCGTGAGATGCATAAACGTTGACACACACACACCAAGCCCTGCCTGGTCTCATGGCTGCAACACAATGAGCCAGCCAAGCTTTAAGTGTATTCAAGTGTAAGTGAAAAGTATGGCATAACACCCAATATCTAATCCATTGTATATTTAAAGAGTAAAACATTTTCAATCCTTTATTGGGAAGAAATCATTTGTAAAATTCCTGGGACTACAGGTAGCCATGGTTGACATACCATAGCTTTAGCAAAGAAAGGAGCAAATGCATTCTGGGAAATTGTGAATTGTCTATGGGTGCTAAGGCTCGATTCACAATGAAAACGGGATGCTACACTTTGTGGGCCCGTACAAAACAAAAAAGTTCCGATAACACAAATTTCCGCCCCCGCTGACCATTCTAAACACAGGCTGTAGGGAGACAGGTATGAGCACTGTAGCAGGAGTAGAGAGGAGTAGGAGGAAGGTGTGGGAGGGCCATGCTTCAAACCAAAATAATGTAATGCTGGTTTCAACCACAAGGGCAAATCTAAACACAAATCATGATGTGTACCAACAGTGTATTTCTAATCTACTTTTAATTCATTTAAATATATGTGCATATGTTTTCAACAGTGTCCATAGTAGTTTATATCTGTAATATGCAATTCTAAAAGTGTGAGTGATTACATTTGTGCAGCAAAACAGGACTATGAACCGCTTCTTTTTGGCAATCGTGTGTCAAACACTTTGAGACCTACTGGACAAGAGGAGGAACACATGCCTTGCTCTGGGCGTTTTCTGGCTTTTAAATCATCATGGAAGTCATTGAGTGTTAAGATTGGAACTGTGGTTGGTTGTCATTTATCAACGAACCTAATTCCCACACTAAGCTGGTGACAAGGGGAAGATGTGCTGATGATTGAAACCTGCGGTCGTCTGGTGGTTGTTTCTGTTGTTGTCGGGCTTTAGAAGAGAGCACTTATTCACAACTGACTGGTTTTCTATCAGGCCAGTGGTACAGAGTTTTGGTCCCCCTGAATTCACTCTGAGACCAAAGGCGGCTCTAAGAAAGAGATCTGAGATCACCTAATGCCCTTCCTCGCCTTGAAGCGACAAAACAAAAGATTGGGATTATTGTTCTGTGTGTGTGTGTGTGTGTGTTTGTGTGTGTGTGTGTGTGTGTGTGTGTCCATGAATGCATGCATGCACGGACACACACTTTGAATCCATGTTGTCGACTCCATGATCTGGTTTGGTCTGAATGCAGATTAAAGACACACACACGCACACACACTCATACACAGTCCCACATACACACACTCACACACCTGCTAAATCTCCTCAGCCATTTGAAGGTTCAAGCGGAAAAAACAATTTAATTAGTCAACTTGCAAGGACTCTACCAATACCCCCAGATGTTGTGCGCTTTACACAAATTCTTTAACAGCGGGGATGAAAGGAGGTTTTAGGAAGATTAGGGAGCCGCTCCTCCAGGCATTGTCTGGGAATCTTCAGATAAAACGTGCTGTAGAAAGAGTCAGCAGAGGGAGAGAGAGAGTCCGATAGGGAGGCCAGGCTCGGGTAAAGGGTGGGGGGCAGGGGAGAAATTGCAGCTAGCCAGTTAGCATAGCTAGCAGGCTCCGCCCCACGGGGCGTGTAAATTAAATTTGAGCAATATGCCTTCCTCCTTTAGTGTTTCATCCAAACAGCAGATAACACACATTGTTGTTAATATCACTGAGTATCCAGCTAAAGCCAATGAATTATGCCATTGCAATAGGAGTCATTAACATTGTCAGACTAGTGGACAATGGCTCCTTATGATAATCTGCACAACATTTTGGTGGTACGTGTACCACCAAAATGCGCATGACGAAATGCGTATAACGAAATTTACGGCATGCGCACCGTCTGCAGACCAGACCATTCCATGGACACGCTTTAGTATACTTTGGCCTTAAATACTGTATCACCACACACACCTGCGTGAATGCATTTAGACAGTCTCAATCTACTCACACGCGAGATAGGCACCCATTGAACAGACACTGTATAGTGCACAGGAGAAGAGCCGTGCATACAGCTAAATAAGTCTGGTTTCCGTTTTGTTCACTGCTTAAAAATATCTGCCGTCTCTTTGAAACCTCCCAGGCATTTAAATCACCTTGTTTGTTGTCCCTTTCTTGTCCTGTTTTCTCCTTTGTGTGTATTTGTAAACATTATCTTCCATTTCCTCCATCCTTAAGAGAATTTGTTTGTGAGGAACAAAGAATATTCTCTCAGAATATACGATTATTATTTGGTTTACAAACAGCAGCCTAACAGCATAATTTAATTTCACCCTTGCAGTCAATTAATCAAGCCTTTCGTATGCTAACTGCTGAACTGGCACTTGACAATACAGGTTAATGATGGAGGTTTGGCCAGTAATTACACCATTCACTTGCTAAAAGAGTTACCACTGTCACATACACACAGGCCAGCCCTCCCCATTTCCCATTGTAATGGAAACTCCAGGCTACAAATACAAACAGCTGTCTTTCCCAATCCATTCCCATTTCAATATCTATTTAAGCAGAGCAGTTTAGCATCTGTGTATTGAGCTCAAACCTGTTGGTGAAAGAGGAGAAGCCTGTTCTTGGTGTCTTTAGTGTCTGGGATTCTTGCCAATGCATTCAGCAACTTAAAAGTTACATTTTTGGACAAAATCCAATTAATATAAATAAACTATAAATTAAAGGTTAATTTGAAAAAAGATTTGTTTAATGAGATTGCTCTAGCATCGTGAGCGATAAGATAAGAATAAATCCTTAAGTCCCTGTTGAGGATCGTGCCTGTCTGCCAGTGTGCAAAGACCTGAGCTGTTAAGTGAGGAAACAGACAACTGTTCCTTTCATTTGAATTTTGATCATCTAAACAAAAGATGTGGTTTGTTATTGGGATGTTATTTATGTTGTGATTACACCTTGGGGAAAAAAGTTTTCAATCTGAAGGATGACCAAGGATGACTGATGTTGTTAGATGATCAGTGCCCCACATATTATTTCATTAGGCAAGTAATTTACCAACCTCACCCCCTTCTCTCTCTCTCTCTCTCTCACTCACTCACTCACACACACATATATATATATATATATATATATATATATATATATATATATATACACACACACACACACACACTTGGTTTGCTATTCATACATTTATCAACAGTAACACACTAAGGCTACTAAACCTTTTCTCTCCGTTTTGGCCTTCCGTCCACACTAACCTGGCATTTACCACCACTACAAACAGAGCTTAATAAAAAACGCACTCCCAAGTGGATGAATCTGAAATTGCTGTTTTTGCCGTCCTTTGCCGTCCAGTGAAAACTTAGAGGTGCAGAAACGCTGATGTCACATGCCGGATCACATGACAATGCTTAACACTGGAACGGCGATTTGCCTTGTTAATTCAACGTTGTGTTTTAAATGGTTAATTATTCAATCCGTGTAAATGCCTTGTTTCTGTCCTTTCTGTGATTTTTCCTAAATGGCCATGACCCCTTTTTACAGTGACGATTTATGTCATTGAACGTGGGTACCAACAAGTAGCAGTAGATTCTGTAAGAGTATACAATGGGACCTCATCGGCCCTACCCCCATAAACCCCCGACATCGTAGTGATGGAGGCCCTAATGGCCCATTAGTGAGAACGTCACTAAACTTGACATTCTTTTTCATTGCAAAACGTCTCAGCGGTTCAACAGAGGTGTGTTTCCGCAAACAACAAAAGCAAAAATGTGTTTATTTATTTTATTTTTTTCAACCTAAGCATACGCAGTTCCTAAATGTAGGCCTTTCCCCCTGGGTTGACCATTTCTGTGTGAACACAGATCTTTTTTAAAATGCTGTGAAAACCCCCGCCACCTACCACACTACCGTTTTCTAAAATATCCACAACCATACAGAAGCGGTTATCCCTGGGGAAGACACATACATCTCTGAACTGCGCATGCTCAGGTTGGTGAGCATATGAACATACGCAACTCCTCCATGCCGAGCAAATATGGGGACATATTGGAGCTCATCTGAGGACACAGAGCATTTTGGAAAGGAACAGCCCCGATACAAAGATGACATTACGAAGATAACGCACATAACCTATAATAATAGTAGAAAATAAACAGATGCTCCAAACATTCAATCCAAATAAAATTGTCAAAGAAATAAAATCATAATAGTCTAATAGTCCTCTTAAGCTGTTATTGTTATTGGACATTTGGCATAGTATTTGCATTCTTTAATTTAACCGTTTCTCGCCAAAGAACGCGATGCCATTGTACACTTTTTTTCAATACATGTTGTTTGCAGTATTAGAATATGACCTCATACAATGGCAATTTTGGTGTTTTCACACTCCCTGACAGAATTTTGCACATTTCGCAACAACAGTTGTCTTGAACAGCCTTTTGCTTGCCGTCGCGGTAGGCGCAGCTTTAATCGCGTATGGTGTGAACACCCCTTAAATCAACTCCTGTTGCTCTGCCTTGCTAAGCCTCAAAACCACCGACACCTAGCTGTGTGTGCAAACACACACGCCTATATATAAACCGCCTAGCTTAACCTCGACTTAGCCCCAGCAAACCCCCCCCCCCCCCCCAATGCTTAGAGAGCAAGGCCTTGTGGGAAATGTACCTATTATTGTGTTAGACTAGCGTTTTAGCTATTTGTTGCCAGTAAAGGGGACTGGACATCCCAGCTATCGTAGCAGAGCTCAGCTAGATGGCATTATAACCCCCCTCCTCTCTCTCCAGGACAGAGGCTGCTCTAGAGAGGCGGCTGGGGGACAAGGACAAAGCCCTAACAAATACATGAAGGTTTGGTTTTAGATCAAGCCTGCAGATAATGGCTACTGCGTCACACACTACAGATAGCAAGGGGCGGGGGCAGGATTACTGTGGCGTTTTGCATCAGTTGTTTTCCGCTGGGTGGCCCGGGCTGGTCAAAAAGAAGAGCGGGAGAGAGAGAGAGAGAAGCATTTAACGCCAGCATTGAGAAGAGAGGGGCTCTTAATGCCTTCAAAGCAAGAGGAGAAATCAGACATTAATTTATTCTGGCCCTTGCATACACACACACACACACACACCTCAGAATGCCCCTTTGCTGTTGGTAATTTCAGAACCATCTGGTCCGACGCAAATCTCTAGGCCCGCCAGCCGCTATAGTGTGTGTGTGTGTGTGTGTGTGTGTGTTAGTAGCCGCAGTTTTCTTCTCCTCGTCCTTGTTTTATCATAAATAATAATAAATAATTTCCTTTTATATTGTCTTAGTCATGCGGTACTGCACAGCAGACAAGGTCAAAGGTAAAATCCTAGACACTGAAGGGTCTACAGGTCGACAAATGATCTCTGTCACTATCCAAACAGTTGGTTCCATTAGCACTAATAGTAAGTTATACACTGCTAAATCAACAAGATTCTTCTTCCGACAAATGCACACCTGACCCTCCTCATCGAGGCCTCATCGTGTGAAACTGCCCGGATAAGAAGACCAGCAGTCAGGATATCATAATGGTATAGAAACATGAATAATGTGTGGTATCAGCACAGAGCTGCACCAGCGAGGTCTACACCTGATGAATAGAAGTCAGTGCCAGGCAAGGTCCTAGCATGGGGTCCCTCCTCTCCCCTCATCCCTGGGCTAACAGCAACCCCCTTTTGCTTTCCATCTTCCTCTCATCCTAATAAGAACAGAGAGCCCCCCCACGAGGAGCTAGCATTAGCCGCTGAAGATCACGCAGCTAATAGGATGATGCCTTTTGTCATGAGATTATGAACAGGGATAGACCCTCCTCCTCCTCCTCCTCCTCTCTCCTCTCTCCTCTGCGCACCTTCTGTGCGTGGCCCCGGGCGTCCTGGAGGGGGCCCGCGGAGCTGGAGTACAGGCCGCGCTAACTGAGCCTTTGTTCAGGTGCTTGTATGGTGAAAGAGCAGCTAATGCAATACCTTATAGAGGCTATCGGCAGGTGAGCGCCCAATCGCGTTACTGCAAAACACACACACACACACACAAGCTCCCACGTGCACAAAGGCATGCAAGCAAGCGTACACACACACACACACACACCCTCTCATCTGCCCCCCTCTCGCTATATTAATTACCTGAAGTGTTTGGGTCTTGTATTAAAGTCTCAATTCTGCCTCTGCTCTCCCCTCCCCTGCTCTGCACACACACACACACTCACACACGGCTCTCTGAGCCGGAAGGCACAACATTAATAGTACTAATGACCAGACGGTACCAATAAGGAGAGAGGTATTTGAGAAACAGGCCCCGGCAGTTCTCCCTGGGCAGCCCGAGCGACACAGGGACAGGTTGAAAATCTTTTAAATGGTTCTTTTTTGGAGGGAATGGTACAGCTAAAGGGAGATACAGAGGCCTATTGGATAGGGCGGGGTGGTGGGGGGGGCGTTGAAGTCGGGGGAAGCTTTGTACCGTCAGTATTTTACAGAAGTTTTAGTGTTTATTTAGTGTTTGTCTATTAGAATTGAAGGTTTACTGAGCTGAACATCCTCAGGCTAGTAAACGGTTCTAAACAAAACATTGGGTTTATGCTGTGTTCAACCTAAAGGTCATGTATACTGGCCAGAGTTTTGAGTCCCACATTGAGCTGGAAAAACCAGCGCAGAGGAAATAAATGAGTTTTGCCTTTAGGATGGATGGATGGATAGATAGATATATGTGGGGGGCTGTGTCATTTTGTGTTCTTTCTGTGTGTGTGTGTGTGTGTGTGTGATAGAGACAGTTAACAGACAGGTGCCTCCACCAGACCATAGTCTGCCACTCTCTGATAATGTTTATTGATCTGCAGCAGAATCCACAGTTTTATTGAGCTGAGAGATGTGTGTGTGTGTGTGTGTGCGCGTGTGTGTGTGTTCACGAGATGCCTCACGGCTTGTTTAGCTATTTTTTTTTTATGGCTTTATACGTTTAAAAGGAAGACGCATAAACCCATCATATGCCACAGGCATTGGATAGTCAGCTGCTGTTTAGCTACTGTGTGGTCTCAAGAATGTGTCTGTGCAGGGCAGGATGGCCTACCTCATGGGGAGGGGGGTGTTAAACATATTTGCACATGGCGAGTGTGTGTCTGGACACAGATCGGATAGGAGGCCAGGCGAGGGGTGTGTTTGTTAGCAGATGGGAGGGAGAATGCGTGTGTGAGAGAGAGAGAGAGATTAGATGAGGACATATTAGCAGAGTAAACTCATCCATTGGAATCGTCAAGTTCTCTGCTGCTCTCACACACACACGCTGAACACACCTCCAGACAGAAAAATATTATTCAATATTGTTACAGTATATATATAAGGTAAACAGTTCTGCCAACATCCCGTTTGTGCACAATAGAAAATAGAAAATAAAATAGAAATGTAAATATAGAGAAAATATACTATATATGTATATACAGTAAATAAAAATCTACAGTCCCGTATAACAGTGTTAGTTAGTGTGCTGTTAGGATTCCTTATTCAGGATGCGGACAGCCTGGGGGTAGAAGCTCCTCCTGAACCTCTCTGTCCGGCTGTGGTCGGGGGGGCTGGGATCCCTGACGATTCTCCTTCCCCTGCTCCTGTTACGGGTAAATGTCCTGGAGGTTCAGCCGAACGCACCACTCTCTGCAAGGGATAAATGATCGTGTGTGTGGTCTGTGCGAGGTCTTCGTTCATGTTGACACGGAGGTACCTGAAGACGCTTGTCCTCTACCCAGTCCCCATTAGTTAAAACAATGTCCTGTGTCTGCATCCAGTTCTTCCTGAAGTTCGTGATCAGCTCCTAGGTTTTGCAGGCATTGACGTCATTCCTGTCAACCCTCCCGTTTTTTCCCAGGATTTTCCCGTATTTTATCCATCTCCCCCGCTGTCCTCTCATTTAAATATACTTCCATAAATCCACCGTATTTTAAACCTTAAAAGTAGTGATGGTAGGCATAACTGCCAGGCCTATTTCTGCTGATGTGTTTGCTACATTCCCCTCTGGTAAAACAGGTGGCAGTATGTAGAACATAAGCTGTAACATCTAGTGACGAGAAGTCATTCAATCAAACGGCACCCGCCAATAAAACAAGAACAGAAGATCAGCAGCGTGAGGATTCAAATATGGGTGAATGTGAGAAGGATGGAGTACCTGCCAAAAGGCTAACTTGGCTCTATTTACCTAATCGCAGTTGTTTCGAAGATCTACTCGGTTGTGGAAATGGGGAAGCTGAAGGCAAAATATGAAACATTATAATGTTTTAAATTTAAACATTTTAATTTTAAGTCACCGAGGAAGTATCAACCATCACAATCACTGCTGTTCTTCAAAGCTGTCAGAGTAGTTGAAGTTCCACTTGGTAAGAACTTTAGCTGCCATGCCACAGTCTGCATTATTCTAATTATACTGTAAATAGGCCTATCTGTATTTTGTTTATATGACCTTACATACTCCGTACATACACTGATCAGCCATAACATTATGACCACTGACAGGTGAAGTGAATAACGCTGATAATCTCGTTATCGTGACACCTGTCAGTGGGTGGGATATATTAGGCAGAAAGTGAACCTTTTGTCCTCGAAGTTGATGTGTTAGAAGCAGGAAAAATGGGCCAGCATAAGGATTTGACATGGGCCAAGGTTGGATGGCTAGACGACTAGGTCAGATCATCTCCAGAACTGCAGCTCTTGTGGGGTGTTCCCGGTCTGCAGTGGTCAGTGCCTAATGTGGTCCAAGAAGGGAAAACTTTCTAAATAACTGTTTTCTTTTACATCACGTGAATGGCCGGGTGCGTGTGCGTCACTTACCTGGGGAACACAGGGCACCATGTTGCACTGTGGGAAGAAGGCAAGCCGACGGAGGCAGTGGGATGCTTTGGGCAATGTTCTGCTGGGAAACCTTGGGTCCTGCCATTCATGTGGATGTTACTTTGACACGTACCACCTACCTAAGCATTGTTGCAGACCATGTACACCCTTTCATAGAAATGGTATTCCCTGAGGGTATTGGCCTCTTTCAGCATGATAATGCACCCTGCCACAAAGAAAAATGGTTCAGGAATGGTTTGAGGAACACAACGAGTTCAAGGTGTTGTGCCGGACAAACAAGTCCTATCCATGGAGGCCCCACCTCACAACTTACAGGACTTAAAAGATCTGCTGCTAACATCTTGGTGCCAGGTACCACAGCACACCTTCAGAGGTCTAGTGGAGTCCATGCCTCGACGGGTCAGGGCTGTTTTGGCAGCAGAAAGGGGGACCTACACAATATTATGCAGGTAGTCATAATGTTATGGCTGATCGGTGTATTAACATAGGTTAAAAGTGTCTGTGTTTGAGTTTCTCTCTCCCTCCCTGTGTGTGTGTGGGGGGGGGTCACATATTGGACATGTGACTATGACAGTCATGGAGTATAGGATTTTTGCGTGAAACATGATCTTGATGCACACACGGAACCTGCTGCTATTTGCTGCCAGCACGCCCACAGCTTTACAGGAGGCTTGTTTCCTCACTTTCATTGTTTGCCAAGTGTGACTGCAACATTACATTAATATAGGATTCACTGTGTGTACCCTTGTCTAAATGTAAGGGGTGTGGGGGTAGTGGTAGGGGTGGTGGGACGGCCCAGGTATGGTTCAAGGAGAGGGGGTTGACGCCACCATGTCAGGACACCGTATTGGACTTACTAACCTACATTCCTATCCTATTACTGATCCATCTTGATATGTTTAGCACCAAAACCTGGAATATTCACATACATTCAAGAGAATGAGATTGTCTTATATGACATAATTACATCTGTTGCAGAACCCCCCCCCCCCCTCCCCTCAATTGTGGGCTGTAAAGCAAGCAGTGGTTGACAAATGACACCCGTGGAAAAGGCAGCTATTGAACCCCGGTGTGAGGGGAGCATTTTCCCTTTGCTTTCCCCCCCCCCCGCCTTTTTACGCTTCCTTTTTCTAATATGAGGAGGGGAAGCGGGGAGAGGAGCTAAGAGTGAATTGGTTAATGTGTTCCATTCAGCCAACATTATACGCAGGTTTCAATAAAGCAGCGCTCCCCTCTCTATACGTGAGCTCCATTGTGTCCATTGAGGGCCGCTAGAAAGAGCTGGTACACCCTCTATGACAGCAGCACTCCAGAGGGAGAGAATAGAGGGAGCATGTGTGAGGTACAGAGAGAGCTTGGAGGTATGAATGAGGGAATGAAAATGCTCCAGTCACTTCCACTCTCTTGGTGTGATGCCGACGTTGCCCAGAAGAAATCACACCTTGCATAAGCACTAACATACTTGGATAAGGAGGAGGAGGATGAGGAAGTTGTTGTTTTTGGAAGTGACTTATAGCAAGCACAAGTATTTAGGAGCAGGTAGGGTTCAAGTAAGTATTATTATTTAGGAGCAGA
Organism: Percopsis transmontana; assembly: GCA_025447815.1. Taxonomy (NCBI): domain Eukaryota; kingdom Metazoa; phylum Chordata; class Actinopteri; order Percopsiformes; family Percopsidae; genus Percopsis; species Percopsis transmontana. Next base: position 1,120,821 of record JAOEHI010000007.1, on the reverse strand, counting down.
GAGGGGTTACAGTAAGTACATGTATTTAAGGGCAGTTAGGGTTGCAGTAAGTTCTAGTATTTAGGGCAGATTGGGGTTTCAGTAAGTACCAGTATTTAGAAGCAGGTAGGGCCACAGTAAGCACTAGTATTTAGGAGCAGGTAGAGTTACAGTAAGTACCAGTATTTACATTTACATTTACAGCATTTAGCAGACGCTTTTATCCAAAGTGACTTACAATTAGTACATTTGTCGACAGTTGAACTGGTTAACCACCAGTTTTTGCAAGCAGATAACATTCTCGTAGAATATGGACAGCATCATGTAACAAGGTTACTACACTTATTTAGAAGCAGGTAGGGTTACAATAAGTACTAGTTTTAGAAGCTGGTAGGGTTACAGTAAGTACTAGTATTTAGGAGCAGGTAGGGTTACAGTAAGTACTAGTATTTAGAAGCTGGTAGGGCTACAGTAAGTACTATTATTTAGGAGCAGGTAGGGTTACAGTAAGTACTAGTATTTAGAAGCTGGTAGGGCTACAGTAAGTACTATTATTTAGGAGCAGGTAGGGTTACAATAAGTACTAGTATTTAGAAGCTGTTAGGGCCACAGTAAGTACTATTATTTAGGGGCTGGTAGGGTTACAGTAAGTACTAGTATTTAGAAGCAGGTAGGACTAAAATAAGTACTAGTATTTAGAAGCTGGTAGGGTTACAGTAAGTACTAGTATTTAGAAGCTGTTAGGGCCACAGTAAGTACTATTATTTAGGAGCAGGTAGGGTTACAGTAAGTACTATTATTTAGGAGCAGGTAGGGTTACAGTAAGTACTATTATTTAGAAGCAGGTAGGACTAAAATAAGTACTAGTATTTAGAAGCTGTTAGGGCCACAGTAAGTACTATTATTTAGGAGCAGGTAGGGTTACAGTAAGTACTAGTAGTTAGAAGCAGGTAGCAGGTCAGGTATTGTGTCGTAATGCACCACCACTCAAATTTTACGTGCTTCCAATATGTTCCAATGTGTCCTTTGTTTTGGGTCACATGTTCTGCGTATAGCTATGTTGAACCAAATGTATCAGCACTGAATTAGTAGTGAATAAAGCTTAATAAAGTCACATTTAAAAGGTGTTTCCACCCGTTCACAATAAATCACATGGTCACTCATGTATCTTTTGCAGTTCCTTCTTTGTTTGGATTTTATTTCTAATCAACTAATCTCTGGTTAAATAAAATATAGAGGAAAGAAACTATGCTTTATAAATCTATTGATCTGTCTATTTATATTTCAGCCCTCTGCTAACGAGGCACTAATTAAATCAAGCCTTCAGGACCGCTTACCCACAATACCCACCCCCCTCCATCCCTCTGTGATTAGGCCGGCCCCCCTCATGCATATTCAGGCAGTCGCCGTGACAACCCTTTAATGAGCCCTTACCTAATCACAGGAAAACAATGTTCATCCTGTCCTCTTTCATTCCTCTTCTCCCCTCTCTCATACCTCTCTCACTTTCATCTCCCCTTCTCTACCCTGGCCACTGGGACAGAGAGAAGGTCCCCGAGATGCACCGCCTGCCCCCCCCACCCCCCGAAAAGTGACTTAACAGGCGGCGACGAAGTTTAGATCTGCACCCTCCCACTCCTCCTTTCTCCCCTTCCTTTCCTTTATTTCCACGTCCGATAGACAAATTGGATTAGTGGCGATTGGATTAAAAGCACGGAACGTCAGGATAAGAAATGAGACGAAGCCACTGTGATCACAGCTTGTAATTTACTTACTGTCTTTTATTCATTCTTACTGTCTCTTTGTCATCTCATTCCGCTTTCCCGCCTTGCTAGCTGTCAGCTGGCTCCCTAGCAGGGCACTGCGACACAGGACCCTCCATTGTCAATCAAACGCATTCATTGGTCTGACAGCCAGACGGACCATCCTTACCGTAACCGTGACGTCACCGGTCGGATCCCTTAACCAGCTGGTGTGTCTGTGGGTTTTATAGAAACATCACCGTATTATTAGTGGGAATGGAATCCCCATCCGTAGTAGTGGCAATGCCTTGCTCTACTGTGTGTGTATGTGTGTGAGTGTGTGTCTGTGTGTGTGTGTGTGTCCGTCCGCCCAACCCAAAGGATGGGCTCCATTACTCCTATCTACACTGAATAGAACACTGGACCAGATAGCTATCTTAATCTTATTTGGCTATTTTCTCTCTCTCTTTCTCTCTCTCACACAGTCACCATTCCTAACTAACCCTTCTTTATGCCTTAAGGACACAAATGTCCCTCTGCAGTCATTTGTTTCAGTGTGTGTGTGTTCCCGAGAGAAACAAGAGGAGGCAGGAAATCAGATAGAAGTGTGTTTGCTGTGTATCTTGTTATCTTGTGTGTGTGTGTGTGTGTGTGTGTGTGTGTGTGTTGATGATATCTGTGTGTGTGTGTGCGTGCTTCTTGCCAACACAGTACCATTGATAAGAGAATCACTCCCAACGTGATATTGATGACAGTAACGTTCCCCGTAGATATGGAAATGTAACGTATCCATATCTGAAATATTTCACTAATCCTTTGATGTTGTCATCAAACGTCATGCCAATTCCCATTTTATTGCCTGTATCTTCTCCTCTGTCTAAAGTCAATAATGGTGTGCAAGGCAAGCAGGAAGGCCCACAAAGCATCCTGCCAAGCCACTAGATGCTTTGATCCAAGATGGACGCCTGAGAGCCAACATGGCTTCACACGGTGTTGTCATAGCCAAGGCCTGTTTCACCCTGCCAGCGACAAGGAGTCATGCCAAGGACATCCACACCATTTGTTGTGTGTTAGGACAGATTGTTTCCTTCAGTATTGTCAGTCTTAACATATGCCTGTGGTACAGGCTGTCATCCAGAGCTGTAGCTTGTGTGTGTGTATACATGTTGAACACGGGTCACGCCAGCAGGATTTTAACCTGCAGCTAGTGCCTTGCTTTGGACATTGGGTTTAACACAGAATGAAACGCCTAGTAATGGTAGTTTTAGTTCCTTGGTCTGGTCACAGGGATATTAACTCTTAACCCTTTCAGTTTAGTACCTTGCTCTAACCACTGTGTTACACAGATAAAAACTGCAGCAGTGTTAAAAAGCTATTACATCATACGTTTTTGCTGACAATAATATCCCCTGGTCCAATGGAGTTTGTTTAGGAAGGTTTGGATAAGCACTGCCGTCTATAATGAAAGTTTTAATGTACCTGGGCGTCACAAGGAGAGATCAGAAGTCAACCCTGAAGGGAAGGTGCTGAACATCAGCTTGCTCCATCACTCATATTTTAGCCTTCCCTTCCCATCGTTTAGCTAGCTGGTAGCTTGTGACTGGCTAGCTAGTCACAAGCTACTGTCCACCTGTCTGTTTGCTGGCAAGTTAGTTAGCCAATTATCGGTCTGGTGGCTGGCTGACTAGTTAGTTAACCGTCTGTCTGTATGGTGGCTGTATTGTATTGAATATCTGGAGTCTAGTCTGTGTGTGTGTGTGTGTGTGTGTGTGTGTGTCAGCGGTGGGGAGGATCTAGTTTTCTAATACCCTGGTCTTCGAGACATTCTCGCTGCAATGTCAAAGCAGCTTAATATTTGCTGTTATGATTTGCTTGTTTTATTTGACTGCTAGTCGGCACAATGACCTGACGGCGCGGTTTTATCCCCCTCTGAGTGGCATCTCTTTAAAGTTGACTACAATAATCCAGCGGCTACTAAACCCCCATGCTGTCAGTCTTTCTCTGCTTTCTACCCCGCACACTCTCTCCCCTAAATGAAATTATATACTTATACAGGCTCAGAGAATCACACATGCACTCTCTCGCCCTGGTTACCCGCACGTGCGCACACATGCACACGCTTTCTTTGTTGCAGATGACGTGCCACCTTAAGGTAGCGTCTCCTCTAAGTGTATGTGTTACCAAGAGAGAGAGAGAGACTGTTCTCGGTTGTCTCTCACCCTGAGACTCACAGCCTTTATAGTGCATACAGTAATTCACATGATTCCACACTGATAAACTACAGTAGAGGGTAGCAGAGTGTCCTGTTGAATATATTGTTTTGTTCTTTCTAAAAATAAAACAAAAAACTTTTGTTCTTTTTCACTAACTGTGAAAAGAGCTACATCGGGATTAGAACCTTTAACCCTGGCAGTTTTCGTGCCTCGCTCAACCTTCTGGCCTATACAAATGTACTAATTGTAAGTCGCTTTGGCTAAAAGGGTCTGCTAAATGTTGTAAATTTAAATATACAGGAAATAGTACGCCCAACCCTGGCAGTATCTTGTTCAACCCACTCGACTACAAGGGAATATAACTTTTAACCCTGGCAGTGTCGCTGCCTTGCTCAAACCTACAGTAGCAGCACAGGAACAAATAAGTGTCATTCACATCCAGGTAAAAACACGCCTGCGTGTCTCCTCTCCTGTGCTGAGGTGCTATTGTTTAGCTAGCGTCTGAAGTCTGCCATGTGGTTGGCTGGGAGCATATCAGTTGCGTTGGTCCCATTGTAGTCAGTAAGTAAGTTCCAGCATCCAGCCTGAGCCCCAGGCGTGGGCCTAGCTGGCATTAGACATGCATGTGAGCCTTCCTAGCAGTGTGTGTGTGTGTGTGTGTCGCTCAGGTATTACATTAAGCGTAGGAGAGTCTTAGAGCTGTGTCTTTCTGAGGACCCACTGAGTGATTGGATGGATAAGTATTTCCTACAGTGAGAGGCTCGGCTGTGGAAAGGCGTTTGACGGTAATCGCTGTGTTAATCCCAGACCGGTGGAAGCTGTATTGACGTTGTGACTGTGCAGTGTGAAGTATGGGGATGTTTACACTCGGAATGAGCATGGGGTGAACACACCCCACCCACGCAAATATTGTGGCTCTGCGGTTGTCCGGAAACTTGGAAGTGTGTTTATCTGTAATGTGCTATCTCTGCATGTACACTAATGTCTGTATGTGCCTGCGTAGAAATATCAGTTACACGAGTCTGCTCCAGGTGTGATCCATACATGTACCGTAGCTAAGAGCCGTGTCTAGTGCTGAGATATGCAGTAAATGGTAAACAAGACTGTTTCATGAACACAGTATTGAAGTGATAACCCACGGGTTATAATTCTACCTACTTGTGTAGTAACCCTGTGTTTTTGCGGGCCAGGTAACAACAAAGAGGAGGAGGAGTCCATGATGCAGGAGTGGTTCATGTTGGTCAACAAGAAGAATGCTCTCATCAGACGGCAGAACCAGCTGTCCCTGCTGTACGTATCTCTCCAGTAACGGGCCTCTGTCTATTCGCCCATCGATTTACATGTGGATTCAATATGAAATCAATAGAAGAATGGCCCTCATAACTCCAGCGCTAGTCTCTTTGTGTGTGGTCAGCTGCGGCAGGTGAAGATATGCACTGCACACGCGCACACACACAAACACACACACACACACACACACACTGCATTTTTCTTCATTTGCGGCTGTTAGGATTTCAAAGGATGTGAGATGAGGAGAGCTTGAAGTATTCCTAATCACATTATATGGTGGGAACAGGCTTTTAAAGTGGCCAATTGACAGAGGCACTGATTATTAGGCCTGCAGTTGTGTCTTTGTGGGCCACCATGAAAAAAGGCCTTTCTGAAGGACAAATTCTATTAGCGGCAGAATTAGCTCATTTTCTAATACCGCTGAAAGACAGAATTAAATTTGTGTGTAAGGACGCCGACAGCCCCCCTCCCTCACACACACAAAGGCACACATGCCTTACACACATATACATGTGCCGTGTACATACGACGCACGCACACACTTTTAGCCGTCTACACGTGAGCACGCACACACACCACACACACACAGCGCATACACTTAGGTCGGTGTGTCACATACAGTGCCATACGTTTTATACATATCTATGGCTTCTGAACTGCCTAATCTCTCACACACACACACACACTCGCAGGCAGGCAGGCAGGCAGGCAGGCTGTGTATCAGCCATGTGCAGTAGATTAATGTGAGAGCAGTGCAGGGCAACCCAGTGGCAGAATCAATGTTTATTGCAGGTTTGTGTAAGTGCTTAATGATTTAGTCATTACCATATTGATGAACCTTGTTGTTTTGTCGCCACAGGGAGAAAGAACACGATCTGGAGAGACGCTTCGAACTGCTCAACAGAGAACTGAGAGCCATGCTGGCCATCGAGGGTACGACACACACACACACACACACACACACACACACACACACACACACACACACACACACACACACACACACACACACACACTTGAGTCATTTTATAAGGTGGGACAGGGTAAATTGCTGAAACTCGCTCTTAAATTTTTTAATGAAGTGCTAAAGACTTAACTCTCTTGAATTGTTTAGTTACTCCAGTCTAATACAGAATTTTACCTGTGGACGCAAACCGGTGAACTTAGTAGACAGTCCACATTTGGAATGTGCTAGCATCTTGCTAAAAATAGACTGGACAGTGTTTGTTCCTAATGCAGTAAGCTTATGTTTGTTGCTAATGCTCTGCAGCCTTTATTGTTAGCCTAAAGCAGGCTGATCTGAATGCAGCGACAGCTCCTTGATGAGGATTAAGATGTGAGGGATTTTAGCCTTGAGATACTTGATCAATGCTATCTATATCCTGTCCAGACCTGAATAGCCGATGTCTGATTTGAAATCTAGCCACAGCGGCTTCGCGGGCCAGGCCGACAGTGTGTGTACATTGTTGTGGGATGTTAACTGGAGCAGCCATTGTGTGGTATCAAACTTGACAGGGGGCCAGGGAAGTTTAATCCCCTTCGACTGCGTCCTCTTTGGCAAAATGAACTATTTGCCAATCAATGCTAATTGATTTTGCCATTTGACATTAACCAACACGCACGCACGCACGCACATGCACACACACGCACACGCACGCACACTTGCCAGGCACCTGATAAGATACCTGGTTCATAATAAATCAATTGTAATTAGCGGAAGAAGTGGGCGGGCTGCGCGGTCAGCACAGGGGCAGGCATGCCTAGCCGAGCGAGAGGAGAAGAGCGGGCAGGTAGGCGTGCCGTCTCCTGTCACGGGGTGGATGTGCTCTGTCTGCGCTGCGTCAGCCTGGGATTTATCTGTCTGCATCAAGCCACATGTGCCAGGCTCTCCATGCTATCTCCGTCCTGTGTGTGTGCGTGTGTGTGTGTCCTATTGGGTGCTTGGACAGGCCCATTGAGCAACAGTCGGGTGTGCAAGTAATTGCTGATTTGGTTGGCCAGTCGATGACAGAGACAGAGAGAGATGCACTGAAGGTGTCTGAGCAGGAAGAGACGCACGCGTGCGCACACACACACACACACAGACACACACATTCACCCTGTTGATGCTCTATCTCCCGATATCTGGCCTTCTCAGCTGCATACATACTGTATGTACTGTGTGTATTAAGCCCAGGCCACCACGCACACACACACACACACACACACACACACACACGCACACAGGATCGGTTGTCTTCATACTGCAGCCTAGCGCTGCTGTTAGTCTCTTCGTAGAAACTCATCCATTTTTTTGTAACTTACAAATTGATTACATCAGCATGTATATGTCAATTTAAATACAGATACAAATTCACTATACTGAAAATGGGTCATTGTATTGCATGAGACACATCGAAGTAGGCAACTTTGGAGAATACAAATATTATTATTACAATACAAAATGTTGAAGTATACAAAAAGAAATGCAGAGAACAGATGTTTTGTCACTGATATCTGACGGGAGGTAAATATGAATGATTTCTTCTATTCTGAACCTTTTATTTAAAGCATATTCATAAGCAATACTCAGACAGATAATATAGCTAATGACCTTAGTTCAACAGTGCATCATGAGAAAACATAAACAGGCACAGAGAAAACATAAACATACCTACAAATGTATCCTTGGGTTTTATAGTTATCACTCGTGTCAACAGAAGATATTATATGCCGTTAGTCTTGGAGCTGTACTGCCCAGTAGGTGTCCAGTGTCTGGCTAATAGCATGGAAGGGGATTTGGGGGGGTGGGGTTGGGGTTTTATCTCAGGTAGGGAGGCTGGTTGTGTGTGTGCATGCCTGGTGAGAAGCACCTCCCCCCGCCTCCTTGGGTGCTCTGCCAGACGGGGAAATGCCATCTGAATGCCAGGCTGCTATCTCACGTGCTCTACATTGATCTGCCATGGCCTCTTTATGAGCTTAATGCTTCACACCTATGTATATACACACACACACACACACAGGCAGCCAAGGTTTATGCTTTGTGTGTGTGTTCAGAAGTGGACTCACTCACGCCTTCTAAAAGGGATTTCTGCATAGCCATGGTCTCCTCCTGCCTCGATGTGATATGATAGGGTTTTTTCTGTGTTTAAAATCAATATGTAATCCTATGCAGGGGCTTATCCCTCATGCATCCTGCACGCGTCCCATTTGTAAATCTATTGGGGCTTTGTTACATGGCGGGCCGGCCTGCTGGAGACCCCAATTGATTAGGTTCACTCTGGAACGCTGTCAAATGGGCGCCTTTTGATGATGTCGCCAGCTCTGTCAGGCCCGCTGGCAGAGAGGAACACCTGATAGCAGGTATCTGTTTTTCCACCTGTTGTCTGTGCTCCATTTTGGGGAGCTCTGGAAAATGTTGTGAATATATGTCTTATTGTAGTAGGATCTTCATTCTAGTTTTGCATTCGGTATTATGTGCACTTTGCCTTGCAGGGAAGCAAAAAGCTGACTTTCAGTTTTACATTTGTATTATAGTCTCCGCCTTGTATGTTTCATGATTTTGAGGGTCTTGTGTAGCGTAACTAAACTGAGATTTCGGGACCATACATACAACCTACTGTGTGTTGGAGCAAATGCTAAAGTGTATTGTTTTGGTTTGAGGAGAGCTCACATTTATGTTGCTACAGCAATTGGACTTCTGGAATGACATTAAACAGTACTCTGTTCACTTATATATGAAATGGAATATTCAGTAACTTTTTCATAGAAATAGAAGTAATGGTCAGTATTCCATAATCTTTTGGATTATTGGTCTTCGAGAGTTCTCCTTCATCTTTCATATTTCGTGTGTGTGCGTGCATGTGACACTGTTGACGGGGGCTTCTAGAAGGGGCTGATGTGGTTTTTATTTGTCTGCCGTTTTTTCCCTCGGTCTCCCTGCTCTGCTGACTCTTTGTGTTGTGACTCCACTTGGCCCTGGGCCAAGAGCGGCTTCTGGGGGCCACAGGGGCCAGGCAGGAGGGCAGAGGGAGAGAGAGAGGAGAGAGAGAAGGAAGGAAGAATAAAGTAGAGAGATACATTAGATAGATGATATATGGATGATAGATGGGCCTGGGTAGTCGGCACACAGAATACACATCTGAGGCTGCTGGAAAAGTGTGTGGGGAAGAGAGTCGAGAGAGAGAGAGTTACATTCATTATCTCTCTCCCACTCACTCTCTCCTTGCGCTGAGAAAATGGGACTGTGGACCAGTTTCACTCTTGAATAAATTTAGCGTTGTGGGGGGGCGAGGGTGCGTGTGTGTGTATTGGGGGGCTGGTTGGGGGTTGAACCAGTGCATTCTTGTGTGCCTTGTGCAGACTCACATGGTTACCACCCTGGCCTGGGTTATCTGAATAAGCACCAACCATGTGAGCTTCAATGTGATCACCCGGGAGGGAGGGAGGGAGGGAGAGGGAGGGAGGGAGAGGGACCTTTATCTCCTCCTTCCTTCTCTCTCTCTCTCTCTCTCTCTCTCTCTCTCTCTCTCTGGTTTGGCTCTAGGGTGTGTGTTTTTGTTTTGTTTTTTTCCCCCTCTGGGTGTCTGGTTACCCAGCCTGCCTTTCTCCTGTTCCCAGTCACGTCTCTCATCTGCCTCCGTTATTGTTTACCTTCCTAACGAGGGAGGCGGGACTCTGCCACGTGTGATTGACAGCAGCATGCTTCCCCCGCACTTTGGCTTTATGGCTCGCTGGACCGAGGAGGGAGGAGAAAGTTTTGTTCGCTCTTTTGTTTAAAAATACGTTTGTTCGTTCAATTTTATTTTTAAATTACATTTATTTTCTTACTTTTTTTTTTTTTTTAAATACATCTGTTCATTTTTTATCACCCCTACCCTTGGTGCCCCTCCCCTTACAGGCAGTCCTAGTTGCCTAGGCATTGTGGGATAGCGGTGGTATGGCAGCACTAATCATTCCACTCTAGCAGTCAACTAAAGTGCGATGCCTCATATCTGGAGTACGACGACTTGCATGTGCATTTCGTCTTCCCCGCCAACTCGTTGGTGGGTTTGGGTTTGTCTAACCACACAGCTCTTGTTAAAAACATGCTGGGACATATTTGGCATATTTGCCGTATTAGGCCGTTCCCTCAGACAGGCTAATGGCACGGCTGGCTAAAGAGGGGAGTCATTTAGTTCCCTCAGGAAAAAAGGAGATCGAATGAAAGAAAAGAATGAAATAAAGAAAGCAGAGAGGAGCGCAGAGAGCCAAATATTGGGACTGTGTTCATTTCGCTCTGTGGTTGACTTCAAAGGGACGAGCGGGGCCAATGAAGAGAGCACAGACCTTTCAGGACAAACACACTGTGCGCAGCGTGAAACACACGCACACACACTCTCCCGACGACAGCAATTTGACCCAACAAGGGGGGAAATATTTATTTTTAATAAAGCCCACGCTTATTTTGGAACTGACATTTTACGTCCGTCTTTCTGCTCTGAAATCAATAGACGGTTAAATATTGATAGAGTTGGAGTTAAACGTTGCCTACGTGCCTGTTTGGAGTCTCTATGGGACACTGCGGCTCTGTGTTTGATGGAGGACTCGCTAGAGACCCACTCTGTCAAGGTTAGCAGTTGGACTGCGGGGCAAGTGGACTTATTTATTGATGGCAAGACTAAATATGGCCGCAATGCCTTGCACCATCTTACTTTTTTCTGGCAGAAACTTTGTTTTATATGATATTTTTATTTTGGTCCTGCTTTGAGAGAAAGGTACTGGTCCGTAACATAAATATAAAGGTAGCCGTATAAATCTGTCGAATGGCAACGGCATTGTGGCTGAGAGACAGAGGTCGTATGGAATGTTTTTTTCCTTTCCTCAGGTTTTAATTAGACACACACAGCCTTCTCTATCTAAATATGCTCCAGATTTGAGACCAGTGCAGGTACAGCAGAGGGGGAGAACATTATCATGTTAATTATCGTTTTACTGGGCCTTTTGAAAAACCCAAAAATGTCACAATATCAGAATCAGATTTATTTCACCAGGTATGTTACATATAGGAGCTTAGCTTGGTGAGAACTCCTGAGTAAACAAGTAACATTTTAAACACACTTGCATAAATAATACAATAAAAAAGAGCAATAAAAACAATATACATATATAGATTAAAAATTAAATATAGTAGGTACATTTTATGTGCAGCATATTTCATATTCCATATCACTCTAAATCTTTAATTCTCAAGTTCCTAACTTGGATGTGCACAGTAATTATATTACTGTTTCATCTCCTATCTATTAGCACTAAAGATACAGGAAATCGTGTCACAGTCGTATTTTCTCAGCTTGTGAACCGTCTCAGACACCAACATGGAGAAACTGGGACTTTTTGTAAACTAGAATTATATATTTTCAGCACTGGTCTGACAAACAGCTTCAGACGCTCTTTGTTTAATTTACGATCATGTTCCAGTGTATATGTATGAAGGGGAATTAATCGTCTAGAAAGGTAGTATTATATTTGTTTTCATGGCCTTCGTATTGTTAAATCAGTTAACATCAGTTATTGTTAAGAGTTTCTCAGGGCTGTGTTTAGTACTCGTCTGGGAGGGGTCCTGGTGTTGGATAAATCTCCAGGCGGATATTTGAGCCCCGGGGGGAGTGGGACACCCCCCGTGAGGGAGGGCCTATGCCCTGAGGAGAGGCTGAGGGGATTTGGTTGGAGGTCCCACCTGGGCCCTGTGGGGCCCCTTCCTGGCAAGACCTGGGAGAAGTGGATGGTAGGAGACAGGGGCCCCCTCTAGCCCCCACCTACATGGCCAACTGTTTGTTTGTTTGACTGAGGATGACATTAAGGGCAGATTATCTTTGGGATGCAGCTCGTGTAATAATATGTATTTATTATGGATCGATGAGAGGGTTCTATCTGAAAAGAGATCATTTAGGAAATGAAATACATTGTGGTGTTCCCTCATCTATAGAATGCTTGCATTAGCTAGAAAGTATCTTCGTATTGATGGATTAATTTTAAACACCAGCTTTTTGTCCAAGATTAACGTATTTAATTTTTAAGGAAAACTATTAATAGTTCAAAGTCAGATTGATAAGACAGATCCCGTGTGTTGACAAAAAGATGTTCAACGCAGAGGAACCATTTCTTGACAATCCAGCAGGTTGATAACAACATGAACTTTGACCAGACTGTGGCCATTACTTCAGCATGCTGTCGCCCATGTGTTTTGGGACTCAACCATCCATTGAACAATCTAAAGGCCTTTTAAGCACCTGCTGAAGTGTAAAACCACTTGTGGTCTGACATCCGCTCTGTTGTTTTTGACGCCTCGTGCTCCTCCACATAACACGGCTGTCTGCAAGTCTCCTCGCCTCACAGCCTTAAAACCAGCCCTTCCAGAAGTCCAATTTATTTGCAAAGCTCTTTGGACAGAACAGGTTAGTTGTGAAGTGTTCTGGGAACGCGTGCGCCGTCCCAGTTGTCCATGTTAATGCGGAAAATAAAGTTTGTCCCTCAAGGAAATGTGCGGAAATTGTTCCGAGGTTTGGCTTGAAATGAGGCAGTTCCTCTGCGGTCCTCTGATAGCCAGGTCGTTTCATCCATTTTAGGGAGGAATCTGAACTTTTAACCTACCGCTCACAGTATCTGTCTGGTTCCTAAAATACACAAACTACTTTCCTCCGACCAAATTCTGTATGTTAGAAAAGAGGTTCCAGCTGGTTAAAGGTGCTCTAAAGCCCCTGTCCACTCACCCACCTGCTTCTGGTTGAAGTGGGTGGTGCTTTTCTGCAACTTTGCTGAGGTCACCAAACTTATCCTCAAAGGAACCAATCATAAAGAAGGTGTTACTTGTCCCACTGACTGACATAGGTGGAGTCAGTGAGATGTCAGTCAAGGTCGTGGGATGATTTGGGAGGTCACCATTGGTCCCATGGTCGTTCATATATTTTTATATGATTTATTTTAAGCTAGTTCTTCTTTTTGAGGGTCATGGCTCAAAAAGCCACTGGTCTAATCAGCCCACTCACACAGGTCTTCTGTGTGAGTGGGCTGCCTGCGGTAGCTTGGTGACAGTCCCAGTGTAAGCCAGTAAACACTGTTGGTGCTCTGCTTCCAGACTGGCAGAAGACGGAGGCCCAGAAGAGACGCGAACAGCTGCTACTGGACGAACTGGTTATACTGGTGAACAAGAGAGATGCGCTGGTCAGAGACCTGGACGCACAGGAGAAACAGTAAGTTAACCCACCCACCCCTAGAATACCTAGACTATTGGTTGTCAAAGTTTACGAAAACAAATATATTGTTTTTAATGTAGATATATTATGTTGATTAATATAATGTGCGTATATATTTTTTCTCCAGTGTTTACGATGTATATATTTTTATGCTATTATGTCATGCTATCAAAAGACACTGGTAGAGTTTGAGAAACCACTGTTTGAGAACATAAGTGTAATCACACACACAGCCCTGCACAGACCACAAACGTTTCTGCCAGTACTCCAGTTATGTTGATTTCCAGAGGCCCAGTAGAAACGGTAGACGTAACCAAAGCACACGGCAGGCACACTCCCTTCCTGCCAGCATGCCTCCCGTGTGGGCGGGGTTCGTGCAGGATCCCATCCAGATTGGCGGTATACCATCTGCCAATGGGGGGGGGGGGGGCGCCAGGCAGGTGAAAGGTTGTAGCCCCTGGCGCTATGCCACGCCACAGGTGTCACGGCAACAGTTGCTGCGTACCTGTTCTGCCCCACCCCTGCATCCCCCCTTTGACCTGTTGACCTTTTGACCACTAACAGGGCCGAGGAGGAGGATGAACACTTGGAGAGAACGCTGGAGCAGAACAAAGGAAAGATGGCCAAGAAAGAGGAAAAATGTGTGCTGCAATAAGCGTCTTCTACACAAGATGGTATTATTATTGAAGTGGTTGGACCCAAGAGACATGGCTAAACACAGCCTACGATGCCTTGCACCAACTTTCTGTATTCCGGCTGAAACTTTGAAATTGTTATTTTGTTCCTCATTGCTTTACGAGAAAGGTACTGGTGTGTAATATAAATATGTATCAGAGATAAAGGGGTGTCAAATCGTCGTGTGTGCTGTGACAGACATATGGAATGATGTTTTCCTTTTTCCTAAGCTGTTTATTGGAGACGCACATGGCCTTCTCTGTCTGAATGTGATTCAGAACTGAGATCCGTATGGTACAGCACAAGGGGTTTTATCGGAGATTATTAACAGAAATGGATTGGCTTTTTTTAGTTGTATTATATAAAAAGAGGAACATTTTCAAATTGTTATAAGAGTCTTTTCAAGCCATGTTCATTACTTGACTGTGTGTCTTTTAATTACTATACTTCATAGTTTTTGTCTTAAAGGGGAACACTTACTGTTCAGAAATCGTAACTTTGATATTGCTTTTTTCTTTACCTAAAAGCATTTTACCAAACATTTGAGAGCTTACAGGGGGTCGTTTTAAAAATGTAACCTATATTTTCGTTGCTGCTCTGATGAATTACTTCCAAAAAATCCTCTTTTTCCGGGATTCATGCAGTCGAAAGCAAAAATTATTAGCCTATTTATTGTTGCTTTTCCAGAGAATTGAGCTCCCAGCCTGTTAGTTTGTATTTATTGTTCAGGAGAGAAGCTGTCTGGATTAAACATTAATCTGTTTATTTATTCCATTGTCATAATCGATAAGTCTTCAATAAAGTCCTTTCATACTCCATACTGGTGTCCTGGTATTTTATTCTGGACTGAGACTTTTTTTTATTCTAATTAAACTGTTAAAATAGTATATAATAGGCTATATATAATGCTCCAATGTATTTTGATAAGTTTTGTTAAATTAATTTAGTACTTTAGTACACACAACACTACAGTGTGTGTTTTGTTTTACTTTTAATTACATTTATAAATTAACTAGGTTGTGTTTTCCGTGTAGGTTAAATTGTAATTAATTTCCACAAATCCAAACACACATTTACCGATGCATAAATTACTAAGAATAGCGTTTATTTTTACATTTTTGTGTCTGTCCTCAGTTCCCAGCGGGTCCAGAGGCTGGTGTCGGAAGTTTTTTTTATCACAGTTGTTTAGCGCTGTTTATTATTCCGCTCTACTCTGTTCCCCTGTGAATTGCGCCTGTTGTAGAAATGAGAATGTGCCTTCAGTTTGGTCTGAGGTCGGCTCCGCGCCTGTTCCTCTGAGGAAGATTAGAGAATTCACTTTGTCAGGGGGGCATATATTTCCCCTGGCCGATGGAGAGGAGACGAGAGGGGGGCCTGTTTGGTCACCTCCTCTGTCCCCCTGCTTGATGAAGGGAAAATGCATTTTGACAGCAGACGTCTACCCTAGTCGTCCTAACACTTTGAAATTAATTTGCTGATCGCTTCTCTGCTTGGGACCGACTGTACACACATATTGCGTCCCCTAAGGCGCTTTGTTTTATGTATTACACTGCATATTATACTGCAGTTATCACGGTGCCTTGATAATCTGATGAATAAAGCGCGCGTGTTAGCGCGCACGGTGAAGGATTTGTTTGGTGCGTTAACAAATCCCGGACTGGTGTGGACCACCGTCACAAGGTTATGAATTTAATAATAATATGCATCAGGCGGCAGCCTGGTGAGTCCAAACAACTGAAAGCATATTATTTTAGCTGACGGATTAAACCCGGCCTCGTTATTTACGCTTTGTTTTGCCATTTCCTGCCTTGGTTGAAGGCTGGGTAATTTTATTTGTATACGTTTATTCATACACTTCCTAAATATAAATTTCACTTTAAATGTGTGTCCTTAGTTTTATTTAATATTAGGCCTACTTAAAATTTAATTGTGGAGTTTTTATTTAGTCGGTCCAGGCCGAGGCCTGTACATCTTCCAACTGCGCATAGAAAAACAAATTAATTCATAAAAAATATTAAATTTAAACATACAAATATAAACGAACCCGTTTTTAATAATATATAAACAAAATTGGCAGAAAAAGAATAACTTCTTACCTCGGCACCACCGCGGGTTGTCCTTTCGCATTTCGCATATGCAGCCATAAGTTATATTTTGCATGAAAAACATCAGAGCAGATATATGGATTCTTTTTTACAGAGAATAGTAGCGGCGCTCTGAGAAGACGCTGCGTAAAACTGGCTCTCCGGCGCGCGGAGCTACGAATCCTTCAACTGTGGGGTGGGGTGGGGTGGAGAGGGGGGGGGATTATCTCTCGTGAGCTTTGTGTCCGGGACACTTTGATGTCTCCAGTTTTCTCGAATGGTCTCTCCTGGCAGGTGCGGACCTGAGAGACAGCCTTGCCGTCCGCCGTCGCGCTGGGGTCTTTTCCAATACGGTATTATATGCGTCGTGGTTTTAATAAACACCGACATCATTCGCGGTGCCCTCACCTATCCTGCGGGCTGGAGGGACACACAAAGTTCCCCCTCCTCTCCTCTCTCCACTCCTCTCTTAAGCCGAGGCTTTACCAGCTCAGCATTAAGAAAAATTCCCTGCAATTTGGGATCAGACACAATACTAGTTACTATTTTTTTGGTGCAACGTGATAAAGGGATACTTGTTCCCAGTTTATCTGCGGGCCTTACGGAAACGGCTAAACAAGAAATCTAGTAGCCTAATTGTCCGAATAACGTGACCGATGGCTTATTTGTTAAATGAATGGCTTTTTTGCATAATTTAACGGAGGTTAGTTTTTTTTTCTGTTGAGAGAGAGGCGGGGTGGTGGGGTGATGGAATTTGGTCCTTGTTTGGCCTTATAGGCTACCACGGCCCGACCCGTTCTTGTTTTAGACTTTAGTTAGAAGGAGACTAACCCGGGTCAACGTCAGTGGCTTTCACACAACTTCCAAACAACTGTGTACCCTTTGGTCCGCCGACCATTGAAGGCCTGAAAGTGCCCTCGTCGATGACTTTTAAGTTCTATAGGGGCCAACGCCTCCTTGTGATTGGCTCTCCGGACCCACAAGTAAAAAATGTAATTTCGTTCCTGCGGCGGTCTCGCGCTTTGAACATTAGCTAGCTTTCAGCCCGAGCCTCAATTAAGAAGATTTGCGTGCGTGCGCGCGAGCGCGCGTGTGTTTTTCCGTTTGATACGGTGACCGCAGTTCTTCTTTCTGGTTCCAGTTTTTAGGATTCTTTTCACATTTACTGGCAGCGAGTTAGAAGTCTGTCTCTGTTCATCTTTACCGTCCAAACCTTTCTTCACATGTAATTCTAATTGGGGATTAGACCTGATTCATATTCATGAGACGGGGGTCACAAGAAAAAAAAATGTATAAATTGAACTTTCTATTTTGCCACATTTCCCTTTTGGATAAACATTCTATATCCCAATAAGATATTAGCGGAGATTTTTCATAAAAGAAAGTGTAGGCTACAAATGGAAAAAAGGCCTGTCCCGCCAAGCAGGCCTTTTTTTTTTTATATAATTTTCGCCCGTATTTGACAGTTTTCTGCAAAATCCTTAATAATAATCTCTCAAATAGTACAACTAATACTTTATATCTGTTTTGCTTGAGATTTACTGTTTCTTTTCAGTTATTTAGCCACATTTTATTTTATTTTAAAAAATGTACTGAAGCTCATAGGCTTACATTAAACAAATGGCCTAATACAAAGCCTAGCCCATACAATTTAAACTATACTTAGCTCGAAAGGTAGGCCTAGCTTACATCTTTTTTAAAGGTCTACGAATTTATAACTTAGGATCATGTTATTTTTTGCGTAGCCATGTAGCCATACTACATGTTTGTCTAAGTGATGTTATCAAGCAATTCTACATTCTAAATAATAAACTACCAGGAATATCTGTCCATATACCGTGCGTAATTTATAGCTCCGTATTTGTGGATAGCGCTGGCCTGCTCACTTTTGAATGACTTTCCTTCGGGGCTCTGAAATATTTCCATCTTTTTAAATCTCTCCGTGGTTCGTCTTTTCTCACTGCGGCATGGGAGGGGCTTCCCGGCTTCTCTGCGCAACCATTGGCCCGCGCTACTGTCCGTCAGTGCAATTACTTGTGGTGATTGGCGAGAGTAGGCGGATCCGCAGGTGTCCTGTGCTCTTAGAGGGGCAGGGCGCAGAGGAGGTGATCAATCTCTATCCGTCTCCATTAGCCGTCACCTTAAACACAGTGACAGACACAACCGACAAGCGCGAGCAAATGAGTTTGATTTATTTGGTTGTAAAAACCCGGAAACGTCCTGCGACCACAACAAAGCGGGACTCGGTGCACGTGTGTGCGAGGCTCGGTGGGTCTTCGTGATGCTGCCCGGTTTGTTTTGAGCGTCTTTAAAACGAGCTGCAGGATTTCACACTTCCTTCTCTGGATAATTTTACTCCAGGCTACCGGCCCGACACACACCCGGATAAACCGAAGGAGCGCACTAAGGTTTGTCCTGTTAGACTTTCTGTGATCTCTTTTCAATAGTCCTAATGTTGGTGCAAATGTATCCATTTTCCTGCAGTATTTTCGACCGGAGCTGCAGAAAGTTTCAGTCCCGAGTTGGGACTTTGCGAAGTCAGAAGAATAAAAGTAGCTATAACTGGGCGTTTCTCGTTAAAATATTCTGTATGCGTTTCAATTTACAGCATGTAGTTGCGGAGATATTGTCCCTGGTATTATCAATTATTGCATAGGCATACAACACGTTTAACTTGAATTATATTATATTCCATATAATTCAACTTTCTCAAATCCAGATCATTTTTTATTTCTTTTCCAATTCATCTAAGCGGCACTGGAGAGCAGTTTGCCGTTAAAACGTCTCAACCACTTGGCAGATAATTGGAGAGGCGTGTTTTTGGTTTTAGTTAATTTATTTTTTGCTGATAAGGGCCCTTGTGAAACGCTTTCCCCGAGGTCTCATCTAAATTCTAATGGAGTTAATTTGCTACAAGAACTCGTCTTTTTTTTCCCCGAGTCTCCGCGGGTTAGGCAGGGCTGAAACTAAAGTTTTTAGGCCGCCAGAATCCACAGAACCCGGCCTGCGCTCCCAGCGGGGGCCAGATACATCTAGGCCTAGCCTATTAGCAAAAACTCCCTTTTTTATTTGTTAACTTAATTTGCATGTTTAAATATTATATTTCCCTCGTGTGGGTTTAGATAATTATGGCAATCTAAAAGTGAATTTTGATTTCCATAATCCAGTTTTTATTTCTCCATTTAACTTTAACTAAACACTCGCCCCCTGCGTTCTAATCGGCCCTAAACGGACTAAATCACCTTCCAACTTCTCTCCGATAAATGTGGTTAATTCAGATTGTTTTATGGAACCTAAAGAGTGTGCCTATTGATGTGTTGAATTAACATATACATATATTATTAAATTTACATTTGTGGTTTCTGGCAGTAGCCCAGCCTTGCAAAAAGTTTACCAACTGTGAAACACTTAATGTTAGACTAAAGTTAATGTAGTTTTATAGGTTACAAAAATTAAACTGCCTTGACTGCATTCGCCAATCCGTTTAAACTACCATGGATAATTAAACTGACAGACTTTTAGGCCTGAAGGATTTGCGTGGTCTGAAAATGGACAAGAAGCTCTTTAGGTGGTAAATTAAAGACAATTTACACAAATAGGCCATCGTTTGTGTGTTGGACCACGTCGATAACTGGTGTTAAGCGTAAATTGTGGCTTTTCAATACGCGTTAACTCATAATAATGGACTACCCAAGTTGAAAAGGATGCTGTGAATGTTTTCTCTCTCGCGGGAAGTAGTGTGCTCTTTACCAAAGTAATTATGCAATGATGCATTAATTAATTAAGATATAGGCTACTTTATTATATATTGAATCTTAAATACCGCATAACAAAAAACACGAGCATAGTATGATAATAATTGAGACTTAAATACTTGAGTAAGGCCTGATATTGCTGATAAAGATCAGTCTTTTCTGAAAAACAATTATTTATCTATATACATATAAAAATAGTCTGTTGGGAGCCTGAAGTTAATAATGGGAAGACTACGAATAAATGGTTTCACCGGACCGCCTGCAGCCGTGACGATGGGCCATAATACCATCTGGGTCCAATATGCATGAAGTAGCATTACCATTATTGTACTTTTATTTTTTAAATCTGAAAACGCTATTTGCTGTGGTCATGTTTCTATTCTATTGGCCCAGGTACAAAACTGTCGCGCTTTATTTTTTTTCTCAGTCAATCTCATCGGTCCCGTCTCCCGCCAAGCTGCAACATCGGGGAAAATCAAACTATTGGCCAGATCTGGGGGTCCCCGTGTCTGCCTCTAGCATGATGTCATACCTCAAACAGCCCCCCTACGGCATGAACGGCCTGGGGCTCAGTGGCGCTACCATGGACCTGCTGCACCCATCTGTGGGCTACCCAGGTACGGCACAGCCCTGCGCGAAGGCCCGGGGTCTAGGGGGGGACGCAATGCGACCTCACCTAAACGTGCCACATTGTCCTCGTAACAAGTTTCCCGTCAGCAAAGATGTGTGTTTTTTTTTTTTTTTATATTTCCTATATTAAATAAAACGGGAATATTTCAAAGACTAGCTATTTTTTATAAATTTCATGTAATGGTTGATTTTACTTTATACAAATATTGGCACATAAGCCTATTATTATAGGACGTGCAACTCGTGGCCTGGTAAAATTTTTTTATTTTAACTCCAAATTAATTGTAGACTAATGTATAAAAAATAGGCTACTTAAATTTTTGTTAATCATATCTCCTGCTGCACGATATTTAGGCTACAGCCTACCCTAAATTTAAACTGACCGCAGGTCAAATATTTCAATCCCACGTTTGTGTCTACAGCAACGCCTCGGAAACAGCGGCGTGAGCGCACCACTTTCACGCGCTCCCAGCTGGATATCCTCGAAGCATTGTTCGCCAAAACCCGGTACCCGGATATATTTATGCGCGAGGAGGTCGCATTGAAAATCAACCTACCAGAGTCCAGAGTCCAGGTGAGCCTGACCTGTAATGTTCCTCGTGCACAATTTTCCTGTAGACTGCACGTTTGTTCCCCTTGGTGACAAGATTGGAGATAACAGTCGTGTGTAATTAAGTACAGCACCAATTCCTAATAAGTCAAGTGTGTGTAATATAAACACAAAGTCACCAAGGTATTTGTCACATCCTGACTATTGGTAAATCGGTTGATTAAACTCATTACTATTTCATATAATGTAACTGAATGCTGTGTAAGATGAGCTGGAATGGTTGGGAGTCCTCTGCTATCCCACCTAACTGGGTAACACGGCTTAGTCTTAGCATTCTACAGCGTCCCAACAAGCACTCTGCGACTCCTAAGAGGCATTAGGGGAAAACCAAGGTGAGCCTCTCTCACAACTTGAGTTATTCTCAGAATGTTTGTGTGAAACAAAATGCTCTACATGATCCAACCCTCTCAGCCGTCTACAGTTACCCCACTGTGTGGCGAAACCCAATAACCTGTTATCTTAGCGCTGTCTACCAGCTATGAAAGCAGACACCGGCTGGTCTGAGCCAATGGGCCATGGTGGAAGTGAACCTTGATGCCTAATAACCCCCAATTTTCCTCCATAATGTCCTAAAAAAAAAAGCAACGATCTCACGCACCTCTGTAGGGGCTGCCAGGTTTAAGAAGGGCACATGGGGAAAATGCAGTTTATTGTGAAATACTTGGGTTGCCAATAGAATAGATTGCTTGATACAGTGTTCGGTCAGATGTAGGACCTACAGGCCTCTTCATTTGTACATGCAAACATCACACTATGGGCTGCAGTCATCCCACAACAAAAGAAACACTCGACCTATAGTCTGCGTCATTGCTCTCAAATTTCCACGTTGGCGGTTTATTGAAGTGCCTTGTTGCTAGCTAACGTTAGCCTTTTTTGCTACATCCAGCCTATGTTCTAAGGGGTCCCCGTGTTGTTTCCAGGTGTGGTTTAAGAACAGGAGGGCCAAGTGCCGCCAGCAGCAGCAGAGCGGAAGCAGCACCAAGACTCGGCCAGTGAAGAAGAAGTCTTCTCCGACTCGGGAGAGCACCGGGTCGGAGAGCAGCGGTCAGTTCACGCCTCCCGCCGTCTCCAGCGCCGGCTCCTCCTCGTCCTCGTCGTCCGCCGCCAACCACGCGGGGCCGGCGGCGCTGAGCAGCACCTCCACCTCCATCAGTACCGTCTCCTCCATCTGGAGCCCCGCCATCTCCCCCGGGAACGGCCCTGCCCCGGCAACCGCTCCCCTCCCTGAGCCCGGGCCCGCGTCCAACACCTCCTGCATGCAGCGCTCCGTGTCGGGCTCCACTGCCACCTCCTACCCCATGTCGTACAACCAGACCGCTGGCTACGCCCAGGGCTACCCCGCCCCCTCCAGCTCCTACTTCAGCGGAGTGGACTGTGGCTCCTACCTGGCCCCCATGCACTCGCACCACCCGCACCACCAGCTCAGCCCCATGACGGCCTCCTCCATGCCGGGGCACGCCCACCACCACATCAGCCAGTCGTCCGGACACCACCACCACCACCACCACCACCACCAGGCCTATGGGGGCTCTGGCTTGCCCTTTAACTCCTCCGACTGCCTGGATTACAAAGAGCAGACTGCAGCCTCTTCATGGAAGCTGAACTTCAACTCCACAGACTGCTTGGACTACAAAGACCAGGCCTCCTGGAGGTTCCAGGTCTTGTGATCATCGTGGTGGGGGGGGGGGGGGGGGGGGGGGGGGGGGGGGGGGGGGGGGGGGGGGGG
>JAOEHI010000007.1:1066270-1082210 GCA_025447815.1 Percopsis transmontana | reverse complement strand
ATGCTATCCTATCAATATGGGCCAACATTTCTAAAGAATGCTTTCAGCACCTTGTTGAATCAATGCCACATAGAATTCACAGTTCTGAAGTCGGAAGGGGGTCAAACACAGTATTAGTATGGTGTTCCTAATAATCCTTTAGCTGAGTGTATGTGCTTTCGGGAAAATGCAGTACCGTAGTCAAAGGAGGGGGGCATTGGAAGGGGGGGTTCGGCTCAACACCGGAAGTCTACACCTTCCGGTCGGCCAGGCTGCTGTGTCTTCCGGATTGCAGAAGAAAGTTGAGGGAGGTTTGGCAGCGACTGGGTTTTACAAAATGGACAGCCAGGGTAGGAAAGTGGTGGTCTGCGACAATGGGACTGGGGTGAGTCTACAGCCATGACCCGATTCATCTTTAATCCAAGTCGTGTTTCAGGCACGTTAAATAAAAGATGCTGTTATGTATACCGTTTGCGGCAACAGGAAGCGGGTTGGCTGTCCTGTCAGCAGGAAAGCTAGCTTGCTCACATAGCAGGCTAGAACCAGTCATCGACGGGCCACAGTGAATGATTGAGCTAAATTAAAAATACACGATAACAGAATTTACAACTATCCGGTCTTCTCAGCTGCGTTCGTGCATCTAGTCGGGTGACAATCACTGACTATAGGCAACCATCCACGATTACGTGGATAATTTTATTCTAACTGTTGACATATGCCGATTCATGGAATAAAATGAGTGCATGCAAACGTAGTCACTGTGGTTCAGTTAGCTGAAACAGCTTGTTGCATTTTAGTTATTCAATTGATAAAATATCTTAATCAACCTAATCTCACTGGATTGGTTAGTTATCGTGGTGATGTGTGTTTCTGATCTAAAACAGCAGTGATGTATAGATCTAGCGAATTGAGGAACAACATGATTTCTGTTCCTGTACCGCAGCAAGTAACACCTCCCCATGTCTGGGTGTCAGAAAGACAAGCTAGCAGGTTTGTCCTCAAGATAAAGCCCCAAACTGAACCAAATTAAGTGCAGGGACGTCACTAAACATTTATGTTTTTTGGGGGGCTAAACCATCACTACTGGGGGCTAAGAACCCCCCCCCCCGAACAGATTAGCCTCATTAGACGCCATCATTATTTCAAAAGAGTATCTATTTCAAGATACAATCACAACAGCAGGTACAATCAAAGGCTCTGTCAGCCCACCAACCAACAAACAATTACAAAATGTTTGTGCCTGTGTACCGCACGGGACTCGAACTCGCAACCTCGGGTTTGTGCGGGGGACATGATAAGCAAGATGCTGGAAAAACTACGTATAAGATCGAAGTTAATTTACTGCACAGAACTGTACCTGCTGTCCACCGTTACATTATGCAACTTGCCTATGAATCCACCGATAGATATCATTCTGCCAAAAACAGTCTTGTTGGCAAAGATCCAGACGATCTGGTCCAGAAAACATTTAGTCTGGATCTTTAATTCCAAACTTTATTCATTCAAAGCTGTCGCCTCGGCTTTCTCCAGTTTTATCGGCACTCAATTTTCCACGATTCTGCTTAAAACTACAGACGGTAGCCTACACAGTGTCATAACATTAATATCACAAACTGCAAACGGAATGAATTTCAGACTGCAGCGGTCTATTACGAATTTGTGCAGCGCAGGTAATGCAAAATTAGATATTTCATGAAGAAAAAGTGTGTGGGTGGAGGGGGCAAATGCAAGATTTGGAATATTCTAAACTTTACACTAACCAGGCACACTTGTTTGGGGGGCAGGAGCCCCTGATAAAGTGAATCGATGTTTTACAATTCCATGTGTAAAATACATGATTGTATTTGTTCTCTGAATGTCACAAACAAAACGCCTTTCTGAGAATACTTGATTATGACATGCCTTCTATGAATCTAAAATAATTAGCTTGTGGTAAGGTTCAAATGAAGAGTCTCAACCACTGCCACGTCTCATTAAAATATAGGCTACATTCTCCTTGTCGCAATTGTTATGCTACACACTGTATTTTCCCAAACATGCCTTTGTTTCTTCCTTTGTTTGATTCCAACTGGTCCCCCCTCAGTTTGTCAAGTGTGGCTATGCAGGCTCCAACTTCCCCGAGCACATCTTCCCTGCACTGGTTGGGAGACCCATCATTCGCTCTACAGCCAAAGTTGGAAACATTGAGATCAAGGTAATCATGTGTCCCTTTTTATCAGTAGTTATACGATTTCAAGGATGATGATCATATATTTATATAGAAATAAAGTTTTCAGGATAACGTCAATGGATAATTGTCTCTTCTGCACAAGAATTCTGACAAAGCATTAGGACATACCAGTGTTCTATAACATGGCATTGAAAAATCAAGTATGAAATGTTTAAGATTACGTAGACAGTGGTATATGTGCTAGTCAGGCACAGTAATTAGCCTACTGTTGAATTTTTGTCAGTCCAGGCGACATCCTCACCTCCTGTTACTAACTCCTGTTCCTTTCAAGGCTTTAATGTCTTTGTTCATTGATATTTGTGTTTATTTCATACATGCCCCCCCCTTATTTTCCATTCCCTCCTTCTTCGGTAAAGTAGAATGCCCAGAAGATGGTAAGTGCAGGCTGGTGTGTGGCACCTGTCCTTGCCTGCTAGTGTTTTGTTGTGTTTGCGACTCACCACTTTATTTATTTACTTATTTTTGTCCTATTTGCACATTAAAAAAAAAACATTTTTGACTAGCTGGTGGCAGTCTGCCTGGCAGGCGGTGTTGTGGCAGGACAGTGCTGAGCCTAAACGTATGGCTACTTTCATGCGTAGTACAACATACAGTGGCTGTAACAAGGTTTTACTTGCCAGTACAATCGCAACCATTAACTGAGTCAAACATACAACAGAGGTAACAACAAGGGTAACCGGCGTGCTCCAGCAGGATCCCATGCCAGCCTGGTCCTTTGTGTATGCGGTGGGGGGAGGCAAGAGAGCTCCCCGCAGGGCAGGACGCTGGCAAATATAGAGTTAAGGAAATACTCGGGCCCAGGTGTGTCCAATTTGCTCCAATGCTCCCCCTGCTGACAGATAGACAGAACAACATAGAGCACGGACACCAGCAGGAGAGCTGGGGAGATGTCACCCAAGGTATATAGCAGGAATAAAACTGTGACTTATCAATGGCTTGGCTATTGTTTTGTCGTTATGAACAATAGCAAATAATGTATTTGTATTAAAACAGCACTGTCCCAACACATGGAAATAAAATAATGACTTTATATTTTCCCCTAGTTTTACCATCCTGTCTTCCCTGTATCCCTTTCTGGATGTTAATGATTCAAATATTAGTCATCGCTTTTTTCCTGGGAATACGGCTCCTTCTCCTCCATGTGTAAAAACCCGGCATCATGCTGCTCGTCTGGCCACACTGCCCATCACCTGCCACGCCTTTACAGCCCCGGCTGCAATAAGGCCACGCCACTGTCTTTCCACTGGTTGGCTGGTGTCGGTTGGTCCGTTTTGGGCTAAACACACTTAAAAGTAGCTACACCTAGTGGTTAATGCTATTCTGAAAACCGTAGATGGACATTTTGAATAATTTAGTAGGCGCGTAAAAATGCATAGGTGAAGTAACCTTGTTACATGATGCTGTGCTTATTCTAGTAGAATGTTATTTGCTTGCAAAAACTGGTGGTTAACCAGTTCAACTGTTGACAAATGTACTAATTGTAAGTCGCTTTGGACAAAAGCGACTTGCTAAATGCTGTAAAAAAGTAATCGTAACGCATCCGCTTTCAAATAGGGCTGCACCTAACGATTATTTTTAATTTAAAATTCTTTTTTAATCTAACGATTATTTATTCCAATTAGTTGACTAAACTAATGATTCATTCTCAATTAATCTAATAAAATATTTGAATACTCCAGGTTTAACAATTAAAATGACCAAAAAGCCCTTTCACCAATCGTGTCAACATTTCATTGTAACTGCAATAGAGGTGCAGTTTTGCAAACTCGAAGTCTGACCTAATAAATGAATTGCTAAGATCAGTTTAATTGACACTTCTTTCACTTCAAGTAAGAGAGTCAACAAAAACGAGGACAAAATCTGGAAAAAGTTATCCATGCTGCTTTGCCTTGTCCTTTTAAAAAAAGAAACCAATAAAGCTTAGTATATTACATTTAAATTTACCGTCTATTGTTTGATCTCTGTACCACTGCTGTGCAAATACAACACAAACTTTGTAAACTACCTAAAGGTACTGTCACTTTAAGAGTATGGCAAGCCGTTTTAACATTTAATCAGTAGCGGTAATGGCAATTGTTGATATCAATAATTGCTTTTTCACTTAAATAAATTTCAAGCCAACATATCCATGATGTAATTTTGACTAGTAGCAATTCTAATTTAAGATATCTACAATCCATTTCTCACTAGTCAAAATGTTATCACAAAAATTTTTCAACATGTGGAAACTCAGGTATAGATATCTATAATCGTTATTCGTACTAGTGAAAAGAGAATTACTGATAACTATAATTAAATTGAAGATATCTGTAATTCTAAGTTTTGACAAGTCGAAATGTAATTTCTACATTTATTTGTGACATGTCAAAATTGTTTTACAGATGTCTTAAATTAACATTGTAACTAGTAAAAATGTAAGCTCAAAATGTTATTTCAACATGTAAAAAATTGCTACTAGTCAGCCCTACTGATTAAATGTTAAATTGGCTTGCCATATTAAGAGGGCATTTTGATTTCACACTCATGCACACAACACAAGCTGTCATTCCGATCAGATGAAAGACTGGACTGCATGTTGCATATGTGCAAAACTATTCCGACTGACGTTGGGTAATGCAATGTTGTTCTTTGACAGGCTTCATGTACAAAGTAAAATTATGCTGACATCCTGTTGGACAATGGCAAGCCAATAAACTTGTAAACACCATTCAAAGTGTGTGTGCGCTGCTGATGCTAACCTGTGACTGGCAAGAGTTAACTTGGAAACCAGCATAGCTATTAAGCCCAAGGTGTTACAAAGCTAGCAAACATTATCTTACCCTAATTAAGATTATCTAATTGAACTGTAAACTTAATTTTTTTAACATCGGTGTGATGAATTAACTATGATTTTAAAATCAACTTCCAGTTACTCGATGCACTTCTTTTTGATATCGAGCAGTGTGGCTAACACTCATCTAACACAGCAGCTGTTTACACTGACAGACTGTCTTGCATGTGGCAAGGGGGGCTTTTTTTTGTATGAATGCGGCTAAAATGGCGGCTGAAATGGTGTGCTCTAGCTAGGAGGGTAAACAATAGTGATGCCGGTAGTAAAAGCATGAAAACCTGTTTCTTGTGCATGCTGGGTAATTGATTTCAACAGTATATTTTCTCAAAGGGTGCGTATTTATATGAATTTAAGTGGTAAAAGTGCGTCTTTAAATGAGACGCTAAATTACCTAATTGTAATTGTCTCTAGTTTCTTTGATTTTTACCAAATGAAAAGAAGACTGCTAGGCCATGATCAGGTGATTTCCTGGCTATAAACTATGCCCCAGATTTTCCTAATTGACAACATGTAGTACTTGCTAAGATAATGCTTCCATTTGACACTGACGATAACGGTTAAACTTTCAGTCATGTCCTTTATGAATAAAGTAAGCAAATCTTTATTTTATATAAACAGTGGTTACACTGTTTTTTTATTCATGTCCGTGCTAAAGCACGGACATGAATAAAAAAAACTTTAATGGAACAAAAGTATATCTAGGCAATATAAAAACTGTGCATAGGTACTACACCCATTTTCAGGTATGAATATTAGAGCTCCACTCTGACCTTTCACCTGACCCCTCCGCTGCCCCGTCCTTCCCAGGACCTGATGGTGGGGGACGAAGCCAGCGAGCTGCGCTCCATGCTGGAGGTGAACTACCCCATGGAGAACGGCATTGTGAGGAACTGGGACGACATGAAACACCTGTGGGACTACACCTTCGGCCCAGAGAAGCTCAACATCGACTCGCGCAACTGTAAAATCCTGCTCACCGAGCCGCCCATGAACCCCACCAAGAACCGGGAGAAAATCATCGAGGTGTGTCACAGTTACTGCTGGTGTCTGTGCTGGAAACCAGTGGGTGTCAGTGTGGGTGTCATGGCCTCCAGGGGTCGCGAGTTGCTATTTTGGAGGCCCATGATTTCCATCTCTTTGTTTAGTATTTTTCATCTGTTTTTATTATCTTTAATGTTTCTTTCTTTATCTATCTATAATATGTGTATGGTTATATATGTTTTGTAGTTCTTGGATCACCCCTTTTTGGTCTTTGGACTGATACTATTGGGTTTCATTGTATCTTAAAAATTTACTTCTAACACATCTACAATGCTGGTCGACACGTTTCCTGGTAATGTGTTTACACAAGATTACCTGTTTAGATGTATCTCTCACTCGTGTGCCAGTATCATAAACGGGACTTTAAAAGAATTCTAAAGATAGTTAGTCGATAGTCGGTTTCTAAATTCAGCTAACAATTCCATTTTTCATCCTGAAAATCAGTGAGGTCTTTCACGTGTTCAGTCTTGATTTTACTTTTCTTTTCTTTTTTTTTAAACCCTTTTTCATATTTCTCCTTCCCTCTTATAGGTGATGTTTGAGACCTACCAGTTTTCTGGAGTCTACATTGCCATTCAAGCTGTCTTGACACTGTACGCTCAAGGTGAGAAGAAAGGATAGTTCGGTACTAAAGGAGTAATGTGGTTTCAGACCTTATTTTCTCTCTTTGACTGGCCGTGTTCATTGATGGTAGGGATGAAATGATAACCGGTTTCATGATAAAACATTGTTAAAATTCCTGACGGTTAGTATTACCGTTTCAGTTATCAATTATCCTAGAACCGTGTTTGATTACCACGCTTACGGTAAATAGCCTATTGTCCAGCATCCACCAAAGTACGAAACACAGCATGCAACGTGGGTGAGTTTTGCGGCAATGAAAACATGCAGCAATGAAAACATGCTGGAAGGCAATGACGGAGATTTTTCAGTCTTCTAAGCAGATAAAATGTAAAACAATGTTACACACCTCACAAGGAGCTGAAGCTGTTGCTTGGTTTTTACTCCCGCACCTTGTCCGACAATTTGATCTATCCGATTGTTGTCAACGTTGTATTCATTTACCTTTGTTGCTCGCCTGAATTGTTAGTATGTTATTATATTTGTGATTCTACATAAATGTCCTAAAACGTGCATAATATTATGTTAATACTGCACGATCAATGCAGTACAACGTATATCATAATCAAATTACATAGCGTGTGGGGCGGATAAAGTCTGTCGGAGTTATGCCTGGCCGCCAAAAATTGCATGCACCTCGCGGGAGCCTTTATTAGACTCCAGTAGAAGTAGAGTTTCCTTAATACTAATGGTCTGAAATTTATCTGTAAATATTTCTGATGGTGAACTCGTGGTGTTTTTAAATGGGGAAAATGCCGAACTCTGCCAAACTCAATCAAATAAAGCATGTGCTGATAACCCTTTTAGTCCCATCACAGTTTGATTTAAAGTGTCCTTACTGAGAGTTAAGGGCTGAATGCATTATTTGGAGGAATTGGTTGTGGCAACGCATCCCCTGTTATTTCAACTTGGGTCATTATTGACCTGACATTCACACTGTCGAGCCAAAATGGCACATGAATACAAACACATTTGGTTCATAGAGAAATAAAGTTGCAGTGTAGATGCATTATTTGGCAGTTGTGTAGGTCTATTATTAGGCTACCTGTATCAAGTCCTGTGTTGCCAGTGTTGATGTCAAGTCAACAGCTCAAAATTTCATCTTGTAACAATGTTTGACTCTGAAGTGTCTCAAAGGAACCTTTTATGAGCATGTAATGTATGCATGTAATTCTCGGCGGGCATAACAATTCACATTTGATAAGGTTTTTATATGTTTACATAAGGTATTGGATATGTTATTATTGTAATGTTTATGCAAACAAAAAGTGCATAGTGCTGCTAATTTTATTTGTGTGTTTTATCAGTACTAGTAATACCGCGATAATACTGATAACGTGATAATTTTGGTCACAATCGCGATATGAAATTATCATACCGTTTCATCTCTAAGTGATAGTGTTTTTCTGGGACTTTCAATCAGACAACTCCAGGGTGTTTCCTAACTGAAAATTAGGTTGAGGCGGTGCAGTGTTTCCCACAGGATTTTGTGAGACTTTGAACCCTCTAGCGGGGTCCGGGGGCATGGTCCCCTGTAAGAAAATGTTGTACATTTTAAAGTTAAATGCATCAATCTGGTGCCATTTAGGAGGTTAGAGCTATGAAGAACTTTGTGCTCTTGTAAACAATTTTGTGCTCTAGTAAACAATTTGATTGCGAGGAAATCAGTGTCGATGGTACACAACACACTGTCTACCATCATAAATTAGTATAAAACAAACGGGAGAAATCACAGTACTTTTTTTATAGGGCCAACAGTCGCACAAAACAGAATACCAGGCCTGGACAATTACACACACATCCCACTGTAAAGTATTTCTTACGTAAGCATTTGTGTTTTCCAGGCCTTCTTACGGGTGTGGTGGTGGACTCTGGTGACGGTGTAACACACATCTGTCCGGTGTACGAAGGCTTCAGCCTTCCCCATCTCACACGACGCCTGGACATCGCTGGCAGAGACATCACTCGCTACCTCATCAAGGTACTGAGCCTGGCGGCCAAGAAACCATCACTGCTTCCTAAATCTGTGTGGCACCAACAAACATTCCACCATCAGTCAAGTAGATCATATTTCTTTCCCATTCTAAAGTTTGCATGATTTATTCTTCAGGGTGCTAGAATTAGATAATTGCACAAGCAGGTATACCTGTATAGTGTACTGATATTCCTGTGAAAACCTCTCTACGGGCCTGTAACGACCTAAACATCCCCACCCCCACCCAGCTGTTGCTGTTGCGAGGCTACGCCTTCAACCATTCGGCTGACTTTGAGACGGTGAGGATGATGAAGGAAAAGCTATGCTATGTTGGCTACAACATCGAGCAGGAGCAGAAGTTGGCTTTGGAGACCACCGTGCTGGTGGAGTCCTACACGGTAGGCGCGCACACAGCCTAAACGTACTGTATACACTGCTGGTAATACATGCAGTACACACTGTACACACTACAAGTGCATACTTTCCCACGTTCAGGCTCAGTCACGAAATACAAATACACAATGGCAAGCAGACGAAACAAGATGAACACCCAAGAAGCTTAGGAAATGCTACAGAACTTGGACCAGGTTGCATTGATAGCCAATTAGAACACAATAAAAGTCGGGATGGGAAGGAGGAAGCTTATTGTATGAGAGCAGAAAAAAAGACATGCCATTCTGCAGTGCTCTGTATATAATTTACCATGCGATTTTGGACCTAAAATGAGATTATACATGTTGCGTCTTGGTTATGATTCATATTTTGGTTGAAGACCAGTACATTTTGTATTTATATCTTCTATGTGTTTTCTGACAAGTTACAAGTTAAACGATTGCTGCAATCGTAGACTGAAATACTATTGGCTTTGTTTGTAATAATGGGATTCACAGAGTTAATGTTTTTATCCAAAGAATCAGTAGAATGTATTATTATTACCAAGTAGATATTTATAAATGAACCACTTACAGCTGTAACTACTTTAACTAAGTTAAAAGCATTAGGCAATAGCTTGTCTTAATTTCTGTTTCCTTCTGCTACCTTGGTTTATTTGTAGTTCATTCAACAGTTTTATATAACTAAGTTTAGTTTAACTGGACAGTTTATACCAGCATACACACATGCCCTCTTGTTTAAACATGGAAATGAGTCTTGGTCTCTACGGTTCAGTGGAGTCGCGACACCCCTGTCTGTCTGTCTGTCTGTCTGTCTGTCTGTCTGTCTGTCTGTCTGGTCAGTTTTTACGCCTGGTGGATACTAAGCTTAAGATTCATTTCATTTCAAAATAATTGGGGGGGGGGGGGAACAATCAGAGTGGCTTTGAAAAGCATTTCCCTGCAAAAATAAACAACTCGTTTAGAAACATTTACCACAACAACAGGACCTGTTGTACAATACATGTATCAGTCTGATGTACACCAGACTTGATGGTGATTTGTCAGTATCGTCCACTGTGAGTGGATGTATTGACATCTCTCACATTAACCTTGATACATGGGAACATCTGCATTCAGTGAAATGTGTTTTGTTTGAGGAGAATAGTTTTATTTTCCAAATGGGGGGAATCTTATTTAATTGACTAAAACTGATTGGGTAACTGAATCTGTTGTTGCATCTAGCTAAGTGGCACATGCATTGTGTCGGCACTGAAGGACACATTAGCACGAGGCTGACTTAAACCTCTGGGAATGAAATGGCGAGATCAGGATGGTATCAGGAGGCTAGACCAACTTCAGTTTGATTTCGCCGTTATATCAGTCTGGAACCCCTCCATCCATCCACACAATTGGACAACCGTATACCTTCATCTCACCAATCAGCATGTGTAACATCTAGATAGAAACGGGTGTAATGTTAACGGTAACCAATACGCAGTATTCATCGACAGTTTAGGCAAAACATCTGTTGACACTTGCCATGATGACTCTTGCTTTGTAGGACAAATCTTTGTGTAGGAGTACTTTTTTTTTTTTTATTAACACAAAGCTTATATTTAGCATGACAGGGGCAGGAAATCGCAAGGAATGTCTGCAATAGCTGCAATACCTAAACGTTCCTTTAGAATATCAAATGTTTTTGTGCAGTTGGGAGAATTGATGTAGATCTTAAGCTTTTTTTTAAATGGGTTGAAGGAGAGAAGGAAACCAGTCTCAATGTTTCAGTGCGAGTGGAGCCACAGACAACAATAACATAGCCCCATCTTCTTCACTATTAATGGCGCTAACTGATAAATTAAGCTCTTCCCATAACCAGTTGGTAACAAAGCAAATACCTCCACTGAGAAAAGCCTTCAATGCCGTTTTCTAGGAATAGTCCACAAGCAGGCTTGCTTTTCTTTCCAGAACCTCAAAGAGGAAACCACACAATGTAAATGCAAGCTCTAACCTGTGCATATTGTATCTTATTGCTGTGTGAGCGAATTTGTGCGTTTTTTGTGTGTGCGTTCTGAAACACTGAGGGACTGTAGCCATCAAGTCCTGAAGTCTGTGTTACATCATTTCCTGTGTGGCCACAGTGCAGCCTTCCACTTCCTCCTGCTGGCCTTGGCTGAATGAAGCCTTTTTATAGACATCCACTCACCCTGCTTGAAACTGAGACGTGCACCAACCCATCATACAGTATCGGAGTGGAAAACGGTGGTACAAGCTGTTCTCAACCATACAGTCCATGTTCGCAACGTAAAATATACCCACAAGAATCTGCACTAAGTCGACAGAACAAGGTGCAGGACCTCACAGGCTGCCAGTACAACATTTTTAGCTCCATTTTGGAAAAGCGTTAATCTCTCAGATAGATTTATATTCGTAACCATCCTTTCATTCAACATACACATTCTAGAGCATTAGCTGAGACGACATTGAGGCCCATGATTCAGGTTCTCAGCTCAACCAATTACGCAGCAGCAGGCTTCCCAAGCCCCAGAGAGAGGAGCGAATCGGCGTAATAAACTTGTCTAAAGCAGCAGGTCTCAAAATAAAAAAAAAACTTATTTGAAAATATTTGAATCTTCTTGTGACGCCCCCCCCCTCTAAACTTGTAGGAACACTGGGGCAGAATTGTGAATGTAGTCTTCAACCTGCGTCTATATTATCTTTTCTTTTCTTTTCTCTCTTCTTCTTCCCGTCTTGCTGTCCTCCCTGAACCCCCTGCCCCTGTCTAGCTGCCTGATGGCAGGGTTATTAAGGTAGGGGGGGAGCGCTTCGAGGCCCCCGAGGCTCTGTTCCAGCCCCACCTCATCAATGTGGAGGGGGTCGGTGTAGCAGAACTGCTCTTCAACACCATCCATGCTGCTGACATCGACACCAGGTGACACATTACGAATGCTTTCCAGTGGGAATCATTACTGTGTACCGCTATAAGCAAGAAAATAACGGTGTTACAGGCATTTCAAAATCTAGTACGAGTATGTCTAATGCACACAATCGATAAATTGTACACGCATTATCCTTTTCTTATGGATACCAAGGTATACCAAGTAAGACTTGGTCAGAGATTTAATATCAAAGAAAACCAGGGTCACATTTTCTCCCTTTTCCTGGTCTCCTTACCCACCCCCCCTAAAATAGGGCTGAGTTCTACAAACACATAGTGCTCTCCGGGGGCTCCACCATGTATCCTGGCCTGCCCTCGCGGCTGGAAAGAGAGCTCAAACAGCTCTACCTTGAGCGCGTGCTCAAAGGAGACGTGGACAAGCTCTCGGTAAGACTACGATCCTCTGAACACCGTTTACTGCAAGTTGACTGCATGCGCTCACCACTTGTTGATAAATGGAAGAGTATACATACATACATACATACATACATACATACCTACCTACCTACCTACCTACCTACCTACCAACCAACCAACCAATAGTGTTTCAAGAAGACTAGTTTTCTGGACACCCCTAATCACTAGACCTAAAACAGTTTCACTAATTTCACATAGTAAAATTATTTTAATCGTCATTTCAACAAGTGGACATATTTCAGAATGAAACCTCCTCAGAAATAGAGATATATTTGTAATACATTTAATTTAGAATGAAACTTCATATATTCTGTATGTACTTTCTAGACCGTAAATTGCAATATAGTTTCAGGGATATATCTTTCCAAGAACATTTACAAATAGCACAGATCACGGTTTTACCTAACGGTACAGATGAAGTAGGTTCCCTTTTTCTGTGAAATGTTATTCTTCACCAGTGTACAGGACACTTCTCTTAGAACATCTTAGAAATCTGACAAAACTTCTTTTCGCTGTAGAAATTTAAGATCCGCATCGAGGACCCTCCCAGGCGTAAGCACATGGTCTTCCTGGGCGGAGCCGTGCTTGCTGACATCATGAAGGACAAGGACAACTTCTGGCTCACCAGAGAGGAGTACCAGGAGAAAGGAGTCCGTGTGTTGGAGAAGCTAGGAGTCACTGTCAGATAAAGCACCTGGCGGGGACACACGCACACACACACACGCACCCCTTTCCATTAGAGTATATAAATCTATTTATCCACGTTTTATTTTTCTTTCCAGGGTCACCTCCCTCCTCCTCTCTTGCTTTTCCTCAATTGCTTTCTCTCCACTCATGGCCCTTGCTTGATTCTTATGGGGGCAGGGATAGTCTAGTGGTCTGGATGTTAGACTCCCAGCCGGAAGGTCGTGGGTTCAAGCCCCAGAGTTGGCCTACCTGTAAGCCTCCTTGAGCAAGATGCCTAACCCCTACCTGCTCCATGTAATAGCACCATGGAATTGTAAGTTGCTTTGGATAAAAGCGTCTGCTAAATTAACTAACTGTAATTCTAATTGAAATTGTTATGGCTAGTAGGAGGGATGATACAGAGGGATGGTGGGCATCACCTGGGGTACATTATGGTTAGCCTTTTATAATTGGATGGTCATTCAGTACCTTCACATCCTCTGATCTAGCGACTACATTTAGGTAATGTCACCTTTCGTGGAATTGGCTGACACCTCTTAAGAAAGCTCTGTGAGACATTCCTCTCTTTGCAGAGGGCGTAAAGCCTTTTCTCTTCCACCTCTTAGGAACAGGAGGGTGATGTTGCTTCACCCATGTACTCTCTGGTCTGGCTTTAACTCATTTAATAAGGGTAAGACGTAAAAGCTGAGCTGCGTTCCAGTTGCCATTAACTTTGTGAACGTGATGGAACATATTTCCTCTTTGTTGTTACATCAGTTGCGCAGACTGATTGGCTTTTCAAACCAAAACCAAACTCTTTTCAGTTTTCAAACTACTCATTAACTTTAGCACCATTTCAAGTTGAAGGCACACTCATTGACTGTGTTATAATGCCCACAGAACCCCAAATAGTGAGGAGCATTTTTCAACTAGAAGGACAGCAAATTGAGAAGTACCTTTTTTAATGAACATATCAAAACACGTACAAAACGCAGTCCAGCCCTAAGTTAGAAAACAGTCTTTGGCTTGTCAGTTTGTCTGTGCTTACACCCTACATGGAGAGGAAACCAAATATTTAGTGTTTATTTGTATTCAAATGAAATATCCCTGGCTGATAAAATAGTAAAAGTGTCTGGCTGGGAATAACCAGCCTGCCATATTGTGCAACATTTTGAATACATTTTCTGGTTTAAAAACCTTGACAGGACAGCCCTGATAATATAGATATTAATATTAGGGTCTACACCAGAACAAACCACGGGCCAATTTTTATCAAGATTAGTACCTGTTTAACGACCATAAATGACAAATCACATTTTCTGTTTTTCTTTTTTTTTTAATGGAAGATGATTTGTGGTGACCGAAGTTTCTCCATGCTTTTATGAAGAATTGATCATAACAGTGATTTATAAAAGGGGCTAACCTGCATTAAAGCCTCTAAACCTGTCATTTGTTGTGTGACGGTACATAGGGTGAGAGGGGGGATTTAGGAATGTTTTTCCCCCTCTGGACCTTCGTAGATCTTCATCAGAATGAATAGGTGTAAGCAATTGTAGCAGTATTACAGAGGCTTTAGTACTTGACCTATCAGATTCTGTCAGATCTAATGTTTAGAGGATGAGGGTGGATAGATGATTTGGAACGGCAGCACAGGAAAATAACTGTATTTTGTTGATGTTGAAATACTGTTGAGACTTGTAATTTGTTTGAATGGTTCTTGAACTTCCAGCAGTTAACATGATGTATATTGGAGATACTTCGATTTTTAAGTATGACAAATGTGTGTTGTTTTTTCTTTTCTTTTCCATGATTGTCTATCCAGTGCCAAGTGCAGTTATTGTTAACTGGATCTCATGTTTTTTAACGTTTATTACTTCTGTTTTTATTTCCTTTATTGTTCATAGCATAACTGCCTAACGCTGATTTAAATAAAGAAAAGTGATTTATAAAAATGTTTTTATTTTTTAATATTACTTATTTGTGGACCAACTGTCTTTCTACCATATTATTTGTTGTAATTTAATTGTCGTATTTTTTTTAGACAATTTTCCATACTATGTTCACTTTCTTTTTAACTCACACATTCAGCAGAACTGTGTACTGAATTGTGGATTTAAATTTTTATTTTTTTTAATGATTTGGCATAAAACCCATTCACTAACTACTTCTTCCAAAATTCATTAATTCTTTTCTCATTCAAACTCAACCACCACCAAAACTATATGTAGGCCGTCTACAGCAATAGTTTTGAATGTTATGTTTAAAAATTTTCAAATGGACGACAATGTAGTATATTCAAAATCTTACAGAAAGAGTAATGGGTACAAACTTCTTGTTTGAACATTTTTACTGTATATAGATCTTACTCAAAATTTTTTGAGTAATGTAGGCTAATTGTATTATGAGTGTTGATGTTTTGGTAGAATTTGTTATTTTAAGACGGTGACAAAGTGGTCTGTTGATTAGCAATTTGGGCATGAAAGTGGACTCAATAGTGCTTGCAGTAGCGACCTCGAGTGAGCATACAGACACGAACCTCCACATTTTTCCGATATGGAAGATCAGTAGCCTACAGCTTAGTATCTCCATAGACCCAGGTAGAGATCAGCGGTCCTCGATAGAGTTTGTGTTTACTCTATAGAATATATTTTTGCCATTATCTTGGTGTGGAAGATGTCCGTTCTGGGGCTGCAGAGACCCCGGAGAAGGAAAAGGAACTGGAAGTGACTGGAGAGCTCTGGCGCCACCAGGGGAACCGACTTGTTTTGAGCCTGACAAAAATCGCAGCCAGACTGTTCCTCCTTGTCCTGCTCCGTACCTATGGTGTGTTATAAGGCTTGCTTTTGCGTCCATGCGTGCAAGTATATTAATA
>JAOEHI010000007.1:994127-1031844 GCA_025447815.1 Percopsis transmontana | reverse complement strand
ATTAGCGCGAGATTGTGAGTGTGTGTTTGTGTATAAATTTTTGTTTTTTTCAGAGCGCGGAGGGTGCGCGGGTCTGTCACACACACACACACACACACACACACACACACACACACACACACACACACACACACACACACAGAACATCAGCAGATTCCTGCAGATAAATGGAGATTTTGACCGGGACAAACCACAGAGAACTGTCTTAATCAGCTGTCCCTACTGTATTCATTGTTAATGCGCGTGCCTACACAAGCGGGTGCATGCGCAAGCAGAGATTCAAACAGGCAACACACACGCACGCGCGGGCATGTGCACAGAAAACTTACATTGTTCACAAAAAGAAACACCCACACACACACACACACACACAGACATGTGTACATACACAAGCATATACAGTACGCACACGCACATACTGTATACAGGCTCAAATGCAAACATACAATCTTATACTCTTCTTCACTTTCGACATCATTCACATTTACATTCACATTTACATTTAAAGCATTTGGCAGACGCTTTTATCCAAAGCGACTTACAATTAGTACATTAGTACATATTTGGCATTTGACATCACAGTCCTGCAGCGCCCCAATGCATCGTCCATGAGAGAAATTCCCTAATTGAGTTAATCGCGTGCTACCTAATTAACAATGTGCCAAAACAATGTTAAGACCCAAATCATCACAAATGCCACATTGTTGTGACAGTGACAGTATAGCGTTAGGCACCGTCGCTGTGATTCAACTCTAATAATAATAAAACTTGGACAAGAGATTTGTCTTTGTTTGAAGAGCTCTACGGCTTGTCACCGTACAACCTCATTTTCTCTTAACCCACTTTTGCGGAGAACCACAGTAATTGTTATTAAGTTGAATTGGAATGGGGTCACCTGTGGGAGCCACTGGGCCCGCGCTGGGTGTGTTTAATTAACATTTCACAGTGACTATCTCATTACAGGAGATGTGGACTGCTGTGAGGGGAACTAATGTGACAAAGACTACAGTCATTCTTTTTTCTTTTTTTTTTTTTACAATGATTTTGTCAGATCTGATTGAAAAGATCAGATTCCATAAATTGCTGAGCCTCCCCACTTGGCCCGTGAAAAGGCCTCTTACGTCGACCTGCAGTGGCATTTAAATCTTTTCCAACGCTATCCATTTAACGTATTAATGTTATGTACGTTAATACGTATCATGGCAAACGGTGACCAGGATAATACATAGAGTTGCAAAATAAATTCACAATATAATATATGTGCTATATGAGCAAAACCTTTATCAATGTGCTTCAATGTCTGGCAAATGGTTCATGACACTAATATATTTGTGTGAATATTTTGTGTCTTTCTTTTGACCGACTACAAGGATCTACAATCTCATCTCAATTCTGGCTACAGGAAATCATAGATTAAGCCTGATTTAAGAGGATAATCCCAGTAAATGAATGTTCAGCTTTCCCTGGAACATGACTAGCTAATACCTTAATGTCGCACACGCACTTGTGTGAAAAGAGTGTGCACGGGGTTAGGTCTAGACACAGAAACAGACCGAATAAAAGACAGATTAAAGACTACTAAAAGACGTAATAAATACTAAACTAAAAACTGAGGTTAATGGATTTCACCACAATAGGGTAAAATAACTGACACTTGAGATACAGTAGGCTAAGTCACATTTCCTGATCTGCCAGACCTACGCTACACCTCAGAGAGCCTCATCTCCCTTGGTAACAAGACGAAGAGGGTAAATGTGTTGATAGTGGCAGACGGCGCAGGAATTCTGGGAAAACGTGTCAAATTAGTTCTCACGTCCGGGCCTCATTTCTCTCCACCTGGCTGTGATCTTTGTCTCCCTCCTCTCCGGTGCTTTTTACACCCCAGACATCATATTCCACTGTCCTCCCACTTCTCTGTC
This sequence comes from Percopsis transmontana, assembly GCA_025447815.1. NCBI lineage: Eukaryota > Metazoa > Chordata > Actinopteri > Percopsiformes > Percopsidae > Percopsis > Percopsis transmontana. The sequence continues at coordinate 1,029,925 of JAOEHI010000007.1, read as the reverse complement.
TCTTCATTCCTCCTGTGACCTCGTCCCTAAAGGTTACCTCTATAAGGTTTCCTTACAAATACACACAGAGGCAGGAAAGAGGGAAACAAATCTATGGGGCTCCAGTGCAACCAATTATCTATCCAGTGCGACAAAAAAATTTATATTGGTCTCAAGTCGCAAGTTTCAGAGTTGTTCAGGAAATTAATATTTCCTAAAACCATTTTCAAATGATAATATTGTGTGTACCACTTGTTGCCCTGTGCTCGTTTCACCCACTGTACGTGTGTGTACAGTATCTGTGCGCGAGAGCCGACCTCACTCACTCCCTCCCTTCCATTGCAACCATGACAACGTTCTAAGCGGCAAAATTATGTAGGCAGCATGGTTGCCAATTCTGCTTATTATAAGCAACTTTGGGCTCGTTTTTTCATAGTCGCTTCTAAATATTGGTAGTCGTGGGTTGTGTTTTTTTTGGGCTTGTTTCCAAGTTACAGTTGCTTAATGAACGAATCATACACGGATCACCCTCAGGTGGGGGATGATTGAAAAGCTTTTTGTATATTCTGTAAGTGCGAAATTTGTGTTCAGATGTGAATTAAATGTCTATGATTTGTAAAGTGTGTGAAAAACCCGTATCAAGAAAGGGTGGAATCCATCAAATTTGTTCCACCCCCTCAAACAAAAACACCGATCAGAATATGAGGAAAGACAAGTTACGATAAGCAAACTGCTTTGTGGCCAAAAAGATAATGTTAAATGGTACTATTTTCACATCGTCATTTATATCGTTACCACAACAAAATACCATGAAATATCGTGATATAGTCGTGATAAGTCTAGCTCGCCCATCCCTAGATTATAGCTGCTCTTGCCTGGTTTTTCCTGTTTTATTTTGTGTTATATTTTGTTATTGTGTTATTGTGTTAGTTTGTAAATATAGATAGAGTAATATCTATATGTGCCTGATCTGTGTACTGTACCAACACACGCAGACCAACCTTGTCTCTAAATCAGACAAGCCAACACTCTCATCAAACAGACCAGGCAGCACTAGCAACCAAACACATTTCAGTCTAATGTCAAAGGCCAAAATTCAATACGTAACAAGTTTTGTTACGTATTGTTTGATATGAGCGTAATACGTGCGTAATAACATCATTAAATAATATTGTGCAGTCAAAAACAAACTATGTAGCCTAAAGTGACTGTGTGTGCTTTCAAAAGTTGAATCACATTATTCAATTGTACCTTTAACATTATGAAATCAGACAATTGCTACTTGAAAACAAAATCCATTCTGCGGTCCTTGCTAGCTAGTTTTACTTCAGTACGCCATACGAAAAATTACTAAAAATTATGAAAAATGACGAAAAATGACGTATGAGCCTGGGCCAGCTAGAAGGCCTAGGCGGGTCAAAGAATACGCCCAACCAACTCGAAATCTGATTGGTTACAAAATATAACGACTAACATCATCATTTACTTCCAACAGCAGAGGGAATTGACTCGAAAATCTGAAGACCTCTGGGTAGATTTTTCACCCGGAGACAGCACAGGTGGAAAATCTGATTGGATGTAAGCTCTAATTTAAATGAGTTGCACTGGAAGCAGCGCAACTTTGAGAGAGAGTAGCAATGAAATGGCGTTAATAAACTTATGGGAACGCACTTTGTAAAATAAATACAGCATTGAGGTAAAATATTTTTTAAACTAAAAAAATATATATATTTCTGATTCTGACTATCTCTAGGCCTCTCTGTGTGATAGCCAAAGCACAAACACACAGGCAGACACACTCATGCTTGCAAAATACTAGGCCTAGGAGTGAGGTTTAAACTCCAACTAGAATACATGTGTGTGTGACACAAAAACCTTATCCTGTGTTATCTCACGCTAAAGTCAAACCCCACTCAGTCCTATGGTATAGGTGTACAGCTCCTCTATGTTCCTGTGGAAAACCTCCCTTTTGAGGTGAGCCGTGCTGCCATTCCAGCCCCTTCAGCAAGGTTACGGAGCTGAGGGGAAACGTGCACTGCTTTATTTATAGATGAGCCACCATTCTCCCATCTGGGAACCCTGACTCTTTTCCCGCATTAAAATGTCCATGGTCCTCCTCCCTCCGAAGGGAGTGAATGATTCCACAACAAGACTTTTTATGGCAAGAAAGGAATTAATGTTAATTTGCCAGATTTTTTGATACAGTATCGAGTGGAGGCCTTGTGCGTTTACCCTCCAGTCCCCTGATAACATGTCGAAACGTTGACTTTGGGTGAGAATGACAGAGAGAGAGAATTTTATATATATTTTTTTTAAATGTTTGCCTGTATATCCTCATTCATTTGAAATCTTTAATATTTCTCACTTTAGGTGGAAGAAACAATCACAAATTACTGCTAGACCACTAATTATTATAATGAGTGGGCTATAATTATACTGGGTCAAAGTTGGGTTCTAAAATACCAGAAATAACCGATTTATTTATGTTCACAGGGAGCTTTCACCTTTCTGTTCTGGTTTTAATTGTTTAACTGTAGTGTTGCTGTGTAAAAAAAACAACCCTCTGCGTTTATCTACGAGCACGTCTGTGTACAAGTTTTAATGCCAAGGGGCCTGTACGTGTATATTTCATTAATCATTTATTTACCACCCTCAGCCGGTACTAATCTGTTGATGAGGCACTCCAACCTCTTCCTGCCCTAGAGAAGTGCTAGGGTACAGCAGGTCACACGTGATACTTAGACCTGTCCCCCCCCCCCAACTGCCCCACATCAGAAAGCCTCAAAGATTCAAATCAACAGTAAAAAAAAATAAAAAGTTGTGTAAGTAACATTCAGTGAAGTCCATTATTTTCCCCACACTATTTGCTTGAATAATTTAGGGAAGACAGCTGAATTATGGATAAAGTGTACAGTTTGAAGAAGGGGTTCATGTGCGGCCCGGGGCTATAGCCCAGTCTTAATGATGTCTGGAGACGAGGGCCAGGGGTGGGGGGGGAGGTGTGTGTGTGTCTGTGTGTGTGTCCGTGTATGTGTGTGTGTGTGTGTGTGTGTTGGGGGGGGGGGGGTCGTTAGCTCTGTGTCATTTTCTGAAGGATTAAAAACACGCTCTTAAAGCAGCAGTGCGGACCAGTGAAGGGTCTACCCTCTGTACCCTCTAGATGTAACTGTGAAGATCACTGTGGAGCACATACTGTACCGAGTGGTGTTTTCAGACACAGGATGTCTTAATCCTGCCATCACAGTGAGTCTGGATAATAGTGATGTAATCATTCAGCACGTCGCTTTGTCACTTTACCCAGCATAAACATACAACAGTAGTCACTGTTAGATATTAAACTAGATATCAGCGTTTAGGTTGAATAGTTTCTGTTGTAGCCAAAAAGTGATGGCTTAATATGTACCCTTTTACACCAATTATTGGTCTAAAACCTTAAACTGCTGGAGCAGAAATGTATGCTTCTTGCTAGCAGCAATGACATCGAAACACACACAGTTACCCACTTACACACATTAACACCAGTCTACAGCCAGCGGGGAGCCTTCTTGTTCATACACACTAGGAAGCAGCCAAACTCCCACTATTCCCTAATTACCCACCTTTCTCTAATTATCCAATCATAAAGCCATTAGCAGTCTCACACCATTGTAACAAGGCCCCGCCCACATGCCTGTTTGGGAAGTGGCTACCGGAGGACCCACAATGCAACTGGAAGCAGATGTTATAACAGAGCCTGACTAGAAGCATGACTTTGTGATGGACTACACTTTCAAATACGATAACAGCCCAACCCATCTAAATTGCATCTAAATCAATTATATAATAATTATATATAATATATGATATAATAGTATAATAGTTATATAATAGTAACTAAATGTACTCGATTTATAATTTAAAATATATAAAACATGAGTGTTCTCATGACTTGTAAAATGCATTGCTTTAATCAAATACAAATCTTAGAAATCCCATCTCCTGAACTTTAGATCTGCCACTCTCAATTTCTTTAAAAGGCGATGGATGCCACTACCAAACCTCACCAGAGAAGAATTCCATGTCCACTGACCTGGCTGATGAAACCCAACAATAAGGAAACGGGAAGGTACATCCTGGAAGATCTATTATTGAGAGGTGTTTAGTCCCAGCGGCAGATTGTGCAACAGAGGATCCAGATTGTTCTCTGCTTTATTCATACCCGTCAGAAGGACGGCAGGTTATTGGAGGGAGCGGGGCGGATGAGGAGGACACAGAGCCCAGCTGCTGGTGCAGCTGTGGCGCCGAGAAGATTCTAGCGCTAACAGCTAGCGTTAGGCATGCACATGACTGCGTGGGGCTGATACCTGGGTGCTAGCACAAGCTAATCCACTTGACTGGAGGTCAGACACAGAGTAAATAAATAAAAGAAAAGGAGGGTAAGATAGTGTCAACTAACATGTGAGGAAAGTTATGGTCTATGGCTCAAGAGGAAAAGTCACAATTATTTCCAACAAGCCAAGAATCTTTTACTGTAAAAACAATCCATCTCGGTACCTTGGCCACTGACCTCTCATAACCTCATAACACTCCCAGCAACTGAAGTTCTCTATCACAATTCTTTATCTTCTGTCTCTGTCACTTTATTTAAAGGGGCAATCAGAGATTTTTTTGTGGCCGTTAGAGAAACAATGCCGTTTTGGACACTAAGGACGTGAGCAACCCCTCCCTAACCTCAAAACTCTCAGAGCACGTGCACTTAGTCTCCCTCCCTGAAATTCCCCCAACCCCTCCCTCACAGTTTTCAAACTGTTTTCAAACAAAGCAAGTCAGTTTACTGGAGCAAATCGGGGCAACTTTAGTGTTTCGGGGGGGCGCTATATAAACTATACACAGTGGGACAAAATGTCGGATTGTACCTTTAAAAAAAAAATCCTTCTCTTTCCTGCTTTATGTTAGATAAGCTCTAAGAAAATGAAGCACTTTGCTGATATTTAGGCTGTTACATTACATGTGTATTAAAAATAGAAGAAAAAAAATTAATATACATAAGATAAAAATGACTCCCAGGAATCTGAAGTTGCAGACTCTCTCCACTGTAGCCTCATGGATGTGGCTGTGCCCTGCCCCCTGCTGCCTCCTGAAGTCCATTTTCAGCTCTGTTTGGTCTGTAGGCAGACCTGTTTGGTCTGTAGGCAAACTGTAGGGGGTGGAGGAGGGCAGGGAGCCAGTGATATGTGCCTTGACAATCCACTCAAAAGACTTCCGGGCAGTAGTCATTGGGACAAAGTACCTTGGATTTCTTAGGGACACGGACAATAATGGTCTTCTTAAACCATGTGGGGACAGTCGACTGCTTTAAAGTAAATCCACAAGGTCACAGTTATTCATCTCCAAAGCGTGTGTAGAAGGTGTTGAGGTCAACTACTAGCAGCAGGCACTTCACCAGCACAGCTGCCTCTTCCTCTAAAGTCAGTATTGTCCCTTGGCATTGTTAAGTCCTACCTAAGTTAATACCTGGATTTCCTGTACTCATCCAAATCACCGGAGTTGTCGGCTGCAGTCTTTAAGCATAGCATGGATTTCACCGGCGGTAACCCAGGGCTTTTGGTTTGGGAATGTCCGTACGGAATTCCTTGATATGTCGTCGTCAGTGTATTTGTCGATTTAGCCAATCACTACCTCCGCTAGTTTGTTGACATCAACGCCACACACCTCCAGGAACATGGTCCAATCCGTTGTATCAAAGGAGTGGCACAGGGCGTCCTGCTGAGGTGGTCGACTGGCCGGATTCATTATGCCAGTCGACCACCTCATACTTGAGGCGGGATGTACACCGCTGTTAAAATGACAATGTACATTCATGAGGTATTCGAGGTCTGGCGAACAACCTGCAACAAGATCTTGCTTTTGCTCATGAAGCTTTTTCTCCACCTTGCCTTGCACACTGCCCGCGTATTGCTGGAGGGTTTTATCCGTGGTCCGGGGTCCACCTACCATAGTCTCCGAAATTTATGTAGGAAAAACTGGTTGTTTATCATGAAACAAACACCTCCCAGAGTGAGGAATAGTAGGGTACAGCCAGGTCTCTGTGAAAAAAACAAGTTCTTAATGTCCTGCTGGAAGGCCAGCCTGCTCCTAACTTCATCCAACTTGTTGTCTAAAGACTAAACATTAGCCAGAATAAAGAGGAGGAAGAGGAAGAGGAGGTGTGTTCCCTTTTTTCCTCAGCCTAAACAAAACACCAGCTCGCTTAACACAACGCTTACGTCTGTGTGTGCATACAGGTAAGCCAAACAATGCATCGTCCAATGTGTTTGTGTTATCAGCTGTAAAACATAATTCCAATGAACTATTTATATCCAAAAGGGCAGGGGCGTACCTGGGCCTACCTATAAGCATGCTTGAGCAAAATGCCTAACGCCTATTTGCTCGATTTAATAGCAGCATGTAATTGGGTAACCCTTCCTATTAATTGTAAGTCGCTTTGGATAAAAGTGTCTGCTAAAGGACCTAATTGTAATTCTAATTATCCTTTCCTACAGCATAATTTTTTACATTTCTATCAACATTCACATGCATGTTCTTAATGTAAGACATGTGTCCTGTATTCTCACTGAAAGCCCGCCGAGCTTTCAACAGTGTCCAACAGTGCCTGGTTCCGTATTCCCCACTGTGGGCTGATCGCTCTTGCAGAACAACCCCGTAACGGACTCCAGGAGAAGCTTTGGCAGGAACTGTGACCAAGGCCGCGGATGAAAATCAGCCCGTCAACATTGACAGAGGCACAAACAAGCCCTAGAAAAACTGTATTAACTCGCAGAAACAAAAGGGGACAAATCTATTCACTCAGCCACTCTACAACAACGACTCCATACACTGGCTAGCACAAAAGAATGTTTCTGTTTGACAACTCTTTCCTCTCTCTCTATCTCTTTCTCTGTGTCAAACGTCTCTGTCCCTATGAAAACATCCTCATTATCTGACTACCAGAGCAAGGTGACTGGGAATAATGCTGCTTTGTCAAAACTGCTTGACGCCCAAGGTATGGAAGAACAATGGAGAACCTCACATTTCTGTGTTTATAAAGACACACAGCTGCCACGCTCACCCCCCCCCCTTTCCAGCACACAGTCAAACCTCTACCATTCAGAACCATAAACCAATAAACGCCTCCTTTGTTTCAGCTTGACACCATTGTTGTGTCTTTATAAAGACTTCTGTTCCTCACATACAGGCTTTTACTTTCTTTGATTTCAACCAACGCCAACTTATTATTTATTTATTTATTTATTTTTACACTTTCTGAGCAGTGTTCCTGTGCATTGTCTATTATAGTCGGACCAGGCAAGATACAGTGACAACAACACACTTAAATGGCTAAATACAGTAAATGAAGTAGTGTTTAAATCCGTTATTCTCGAGTACTACTGTAGAAAATAATGAAAAGCAATTGTTTTCATTATATTTCATAATCTAGTTTGATTATCTTTCGTCAAATATATATAATAGCAATGTGTTTATGTCTGTTTATTTTTATTATTATTATTATTATATCTTATCTTGGGCAGCGTTTGTGTGTCTGTGCAGTGAATGTATGTTGCAGAGGTGGCCACACGCTATTAAACCCTTCTTTTTGAGGGTCAAAAAATTTTAGAAGTTCCATCCTGGGTTCCCGTCAGTCAATATTTGAGCAAGATGGTCGAGGTTGATATTAAGACGGTCTTCTCTGGTCTGTCTTTGACCAAAAAGAAATCGCACGGGAATTCTTCCGTTGAGCAGCGCTTCCCTTTAAAACAGATGTCGGCACACTCTGAGCTACTGTCTCTGTTGACACTGTGTGCACCCTGCTGAGCACCCTTATAATCTGAGTAATCAGATCTGAATGTAATACCTTTTATCTTCTGGTATGAAGGCTCAGAGTTAGGCTCATAAAAGAGATACAGATACTTCAAACCAGATATTTAAACTAACCTCAAAGCCACAATTTGGTTTCTGTGCTGTTGAATATATACACACACACACACACAACACACACACACACACATGCACAACACATAGAAATACACGCACACACAAGCACACTAATATGTACACACACACACACAGAGACCAGAAGACACACACCCATAAAATACACACACATACATCAAATATAAAGAGAATCTAGAAATATATAAATACTTCCATATGCCAAATAACTGTACATGATGGCCTGCTGAAAAGCCCCAGAATGTGTGGCGCCCCCTGTTGGAACGACATTGCAAGAGATTGTTTTCCTGTTCAACCGACACAAAACTGGCACAGTATGTGATTTATTCGATAGAGTGGAATTCATTCGAATGTTCTGCCCTTTGTTGATTGATAGATATGACATATTTAGATTTTCTAAAATCCAAATCCAAATAGGGATAAACATCAGAAATTCTGGACTTAAAATTTCCTGTAGAACTGCAATTTTTCATTAATCTACATTTGTTTTGTTGCAATTGCAATTTCATTCAGAGCAAACAATAGATAGCAACATGCTCATGTATGATTCCATGCGATATTGTGAAGAAATTAAAAAAGAAAAACATAAAGATTATGTAAACCTGAATCCCGAGTTACCATGAGCTATGAAAGTCTGTTTCTGTAAATGTTCTAAATGACCCCGGCTTTGTTTTTGTCCTGCCATCCCTCCATCCCAGCCACCAGTCTCCTCCCTTCTGCTCTCCTCTCACTTCCCTCGCCACCCCACCACCCCCCCCATCATCTTCAGGTCATAATGTAACATGACACCGACGGTCGCAACAAGGCCGGCCAGCCAGCCCGAGCGTTTAAGTCCAATGAATATCATTTGCTCTTGGTCGGTTCCCTGGCGCTTTCAGACGCTACCGACGCCAGACTGAATCAGCGTTCTCGCCTGTCATGTCTGTGATGTGACGGAACACACACACACACACACACACGCAGGGGCAAAAAATGCACACACAGGCGCAAGTGCGGCATGGCCATGCATTGTGCAAGGGTGCTTTTAGGAGACAGCCAAACACATCAAAACACACACACACACGCACAGCATATATTGTCAGCCTCTAGAGAGCACTTTGTTGTTTTGAAGCTTGTCATCTTCAATACGCTTCAAGCTGCTCTTAGAAACTGAGATTTGTCTCTTTTTTTTTTTAACCAATAGGTTCTCGTGTTGATCATTAGCTCTATGCTAACCCTGCAGCTAACCCCCAGCCGCCTTTACAGGTGCGAGTAGCCTTGGTAAGATCCCCAGCCTCATTAGAGGGATTAAAGACACAGCTACAATAACCCCCTCTCCCCTGACCCCCTCCACCCAGCTCCGGGTCCCGAAACTAGCTTAGACCCCTGCCTCAGACGGGTGAGGCGGTGGGCTTTTTAAACACCCTCCCACCTCAAGAAATGTCCTCCCTGGGGACCCCCGGGGCTTTGATCTGCTCCCCCAGTGGACGCGCCCAACTAGCCCCGTCCAGCCCTCACCACGTGGGGAGGGGGACGAGAGACAGAAGGGCGAGGGGACTGGATCAGAGGTCTTGTTAAGATAGACCAGGGATAGCTAAGTGAGAGGTTGGGCTAACGAGGCTCAACAGCCCACCCCCACATTAAAAAAGGCCTAATTACCTGCCTGACCTGATGCTATGATGGTACCTGTAAGGGCAGCGCTAGAGCATGGCAATGCTGTTTGCTAACAACCTTGTTACAGAATGCCTCATGTTAATGAGACCCAATTATGTTGCGTATTTAGTTTCATGCTATTAGGGCAGCAGATGATCTTACCACTGATGTTGCTCGGACCAGGCAATACCTTTCATCTTGAAAGCCCTTGCTGGTGTTGGAAGATTCCACAACTAAGGTCTTAGGCATCAATCTTCCACAGCTTAACGTATATCAAACATGCTTGCCAATTATCATCGCTGTTTGACATGCAAAACGTACAAGGCTCATTTTTGTTGGCAAGTGAACCACAGGCTTACTATGAGACGCAGAATTTAACTTGGAGGGAGAAAAAAACTTTGGTCCTGTAATTCAGTGGATTGAAAAACACAGGGTTTATAAAAAATAAATTAGGGCAGTCCAAAAGTTCTCGAGCTTTTTAACCCATGGTCCCCCCCAAAAAATTGGTTCGTAGATTATGACCCTCTCGTGCACAAGCACAAAGGTGAAAAATAAAAAAGATAATAAAACTTTATAAATTATATCTCTTGCCCCATTATGAACCTTGTGACCCCCACATATTTAGTCTGTGTTTTGATACCCACAGTCAACGAACTGGTCTTTGCTTGTGTGCTAAACTTTGCCACTTAAACAAATCACTCTCCATGCAGGAAATCTTGAAGCAGCCTTCCCATACATATATCAAGGAAATCTATTTGGCTGCCAGACATCCAGGATATCAAAGCTGATTGCAGATAGGGGGATCCCACATTGCTATTTCATCAAATCAACGTTTATTGAGATAAAATGATGAACTGATAAAAAATAAGAAAAAATGGAAACAGGAGTTAAAAAAAAATACACTCAAAGAAGGAAATAAGGGCAATAATGCCTGAAGCCAAAAGCGTAACCAAAGACAAAGTTAGAATAGAATGTGAATGGCTACTGAGAGAGATATGCCTGCCTTTGAAAGACAGTACAATAGACAAAATATGCCCTTTTGCTCTTTGAAGATGGCAGGTGGCTTAATTTGATCTGAATTATGTCACACGTATAAGAATATAATTAGCACACTTAGCTCTGAAATATGTATTTTTCCTAAATAAAACGTAGTGTAGTGAATAAAACGATGAAAATTCATCGGGGACAATACAGTTCAACAATCCATTGGGCCTACTCCTGATTTGCCATTCTGCCATTTGAATACAGGCCTAAGTAATTTACATCGTAGTACCTCAATGTAAGATACTCTGCAGCTTAATCGGCCTGCTTTACTTATGTTTTACCATTTGTTGTTAAGTGCTTGATCGGGTCCTTGAGGTCAATTCATTTTCGAATGCCAACCATCTGCATTCAAGCTGTCACATAAATACTGTCCGATTGTTATTACATCAGCGAGAGAGACAAGCCAAGCTAACATCCAATCTAACTTTGATGATGATGCTTTCGCTAAATAGCCCTAAACAAACTCACTCAAAGCACTGATGAATAAGTAAGGGGATAAAAGCTACAGCGATACCATTCTAACGCATTAACATGCCAAATAAATATGTAAGTGCTGGTGTGTGGGGGGGGGCTTTTGTACACTGAATCTATCTTAACGGAGCATGTAAAAATAGCTTGGCGGAGGCTAATTGTGCTGCATGCTGAATAATGAATCACAGCGAAGAGGGCCTTCCTGGAAGTGGGACGAGCGTGGCCGTTGCTATTGCTCCTTCTACTGCGTTCGCCTTCAGGTGAAAAATCTGCCACCCACCCACCCCTCCCTTCTCTTCCTCTTCGCTCTGCTGCCTCTGTTCGCAGGAACAGAAGGAGTTGCGATGTCCGACAGTTTGGAAAGGTGATGGCCCTGTTCTATAATATGGCCTTTGTCAAAACACTGTTATTCACGCAATCGGCTTTATTTATATCGGGTTTGATATTTACAATATTTTGTCTACCTTTTTTTATAGTTCAACTTTTATCTCAATTTCTATTTGTATTAGTTATTTAATATTTAGCCAATATTTGGTTGTTGTTTTGACAAAAGGATTCTCAAGTAAACAATTCATATACAATACTCAAAGTTACTTTTTTCTTGAGGCATTCTTTTTTTTCCTGATAATGCTAGCCTTGAGGTTATACAGCACGAAAAAATGTTTCTTGGCTTTAACTCAATGGAACAACAATTAAAGCCAAAAGTTGTATCCTCTAAATCTGTCAGCAAAAATGTAATCCTCTTACAATGTGCCAGCCCACAAGTGAGAAGGCTTTGTTGGTAAATACCCGTATCAAGTTTGTTGCCTCATATCTAATATGGCATCAAAGTTACCGTCCATAGGACCAGCAAAGTTGAAAGAGCAAGGCTTTGTCTTTGCATAAACGTCTTAGCTGCTATGCTCTCATCAGAGGAATTTGTGCAGTTGATGGAAGAACGCTTACACATTGCATCGCCCCCTAACAACTAAACGCTTGTTAAAAACTACTTTTTGAGCATCTGTCATTTGGGAAACGTGTGCACTTAATGGATCATGCCCTTCGGAACATAAAATACTTTGACAATTTGGCTCCTGATGCTCTCTGTCAGTGTCACAGAATGGCACTTAATTTGTAAATCTAACTTTGTTTTTTAAACTTTTGTTTTCCTTGAACGGAGGGCTGACATGGTCCTTCAGTTTGGCTGGCTATTATTGTGCAATACACATCATCTAAAATTCACAATTGCATGTCTGAAAATGTGTTTTGTGAATTTTTATATGATTAAGACAAAAACCACTGTGGGCTAAGATAAACAATAGCTTACTAACTGTGATAATCATTAATCAGACATAATAGTTGCTTAAACAGACAGACAGAGCACTTCAACTTCAATTATTTTAATATCCCACCCTTTGCAGCATAAATCATGACAATGTATATTTGGTAGGAGATCACTGTCCCTTGTTTAACATAATAGAAAATACAGTTAAGGGCATGATGCTGTCTGTGTTTAAAATTCAAATTTTAGTTTAATAAAACTACAAATTAAATTGTATTATAAATGTATTATACATTGTATTGTAAATTGTATTGTTATTCTTTTATTTATTTTTATTTAAAAAATTAACATATGATCATGCCAAATATTTAGACCTGTATCCGAGTATGATAAATGTTCACATCCTATGCTGCTTGGCAAAGTATATACTGTAACTTACCAGAGTGTAGTGGCAGCTGGTCAGATGTCCATTTAAAGGCCTGATGGAAGAGGAGACCGGTCTTATCAATATTTCATATAATCATATAAATTGTGTTTGGTCAATCTGCCTTTTATGGTCCCATGCTATCTTAAGCTGAAGCCTTTGGTACTTAGGCCCAAAGAGCAAATCAATGGTCAGTGGATAACATCAGAGCTCTGCTGGTTACAGTAAGTTCAAGACTATGTCAACATTTCCTGTAATGTTGACATCACACAATATTGTTACGGCCCACTTAGGCTGGATTCTTGACTTGATATTTCTGTGGGGGGTGGGGGGGCGGTATTAGTTTAGGAGGTTTTCTGAACTTTCATGAAATATAGACCAAAGATACATTCATTTTATTGTTTTTTGCATCATCTGTTATGTCTCAACCATGAATACTATAATATAGGTTGTAGGCTATATACTGTAAATATCCTAAATATCCTGCCTCAACGTGCTTTCATATTTAGATGAAATATTTGGATTTCTCTCAATGCATTCTAATGTTACCTGAATTGTTTTAAAATTCCAATATTATGATCATCTACTCGTAATGCAGGCTGCATAATTAATTTGAGCACATTTGGTCGAGTCCTGATGATTTGAAACAAGCCCTGTTCTGGGCTTGTGGAGAGCCTGCTGATCCAGAAACGCCATTAGCCAGGTGGTATCCCATAAATTAAAAATAGCAGAACACAGTTTTCTAGTCAGGCGGCTTCACAGCCTCCCCCCATCCCCACCAGGAGTATTTCAAGACAGAAGGCCTTCTTTCCTCCTGACAAAGGAATCTGCTGAAATGAAATAAACCCAGTTTTCACTGAGGATGACCCGACCCGCCAAAAAAAAAAGAGATAATTTTAGACACTGCCCCAACGTGGTGCGAGTATCATCCACGAAGTTTTCACAATGTTTGACCGTCATATTTCTACGGATTGTGCGCCAGGGATGTGTGAATTAGACAGCGAACAGGGGAGAAAATTGCAGGCAGAAACACTTCCACCGAGCCATGTTAGCGAGCTGTCACAAAGCCTAGCGACCATGCTAGCTGCCGCCGTGACACTCCAGCAATAAAATGTTTAATGAACATCATAGTTTAGCCTTGACTCAGCAAGTGAGGGAAGACAAAAAAGAAAGAAAGAAATTAAGTAAAAACAGGCTAAGAGCAGGGTTTCAATGCTTTCAACGCATAGCATAGAGGAGAGAAAAAGTAAAGAAAAGAAAAAGGAATAAAAAAGGAGGCCAGAGCTATGATCAATGCCATAACGCAGGAATCCCACAACAACAGCCTGCCTGCTGTATATTTAATAGCCACTCCATCATTCTGCTCCTTTCCTCTCTCCCTCCATCCCTCCATCCCTCCATCCCTCCATCCCTCCATCGTTTTCCCCATCCATCCACGGATTGCCCAAGCAGATGGCGCTTGCAAGGCTCGATGGCGCATTCCAGCATCACAATCTGTCTCCACACGCCTGCACTCAGATCTGGGAAGAAAGGCCCGCGCCACACTGCGTGCCCACATATGTAGTGCTTCAGCTAGCCCGTGTGTGGGAAGTAAATACTGTATGGCCTGGAGAATGGCAGCATGTCAACAGACACAGACTGAGGGGCAAGAGGGAAATAACTGTTGGGGAATTATTCAGTCAGGGATGATTTTCCCTTGTGCTTTTTTTTTTCCCAACTGAGTGTGAATTACAGTAGCGCAGGCCCAAACAAAGAATTAAATATACACCATTACAAACATGTTTATCTTCATCCCTGTGCTGGGTGGGGTGAGGGCTGGGGGAGTAAGTCTGTGTGACGCCAGTTCAAAGCACTGCCACATTTAACCATGTCACACACTTATCTCATTTGGTTCTCTGCCATTGTCTGACAGCAGCACAAATACATAGACCTATATTATGCCCAAAAAGAAGGCCTGAGATGTAAGGTTGCTCCTTTTTCTCTTGTTTGTTCCCATCTGCGGTCCCATGAAGGCAGACAACCATGCTAATAACAATATCCTAGCGGAGCAGTAGCTGAGACAGCCACACAGTGAATATATGTAACCCTTCAGGTGTGATAATTTAGAGCAGGGGGTGGCAATAGGCGGCCCGCGGGCCAAAACTAATAATATCTAACTAATTGTTAGATATTATTACTAATAATATCTGGCCCGCTGGCCCACCAGATTATTTTCATATTATATTTATTTATTTATTTATTTATTTTACTATATCGGGCTGACAGTCCCACATATAGCTATAAAGTCCAAAAAGAGAATCTACGCCAACCTGAAGAATGCTTATTATACTTTTATCCATGTTGAGAGTGAATTACAGACACAAACATTCATGAATCAGACCGTGGGCTGCACAGTAATCAGTGGATAATGCCTGGTGATGAAATAGATCTCCCTCATGGCAGCAACAGTTACCCACAGATTTTTGTGGGCAGAAGTTTGTTTCCGAAGCAATTCTTTGTTTCGAGCTGAGTTCAAAGTCCAAGTTCAAAAGATTCTGGTGCTTGCTTGACAGGCCAACAAGCGATGTTTTTCTGCTCTCATGCCTCTTTCTGGAACGGAAAGGCCAATTTGCCATGCGTTGTCTCGTGGTGAGTTCTAATATACCCTGCGCTATTGGGCCGGGGACCACCAACCTGAGGAGAGACACTTGGAAAGTTGGGGAGATCCAGCTGTATTCTACAGGCAGGTAATGTGTATGATACATAATTTACCCTCCGCAGGTTCTTCTTCTGCAGTGCCAGACATACACCAGCTATCTGTAGGACAAGTAGGAAGCTGTATTTTCAGTTTGGGAGTTCAAATCTACTTTATCAAGCAAAAGGAGAAAGAGAGAGAAAGTGTTTTCTTGTGACTCTGGACACTGACAACACCAAATATTTTCTGGTGTGAGGAGAAAAATTAACATTGGACAATATACATTTTTCATTCGCCCCACACATCCAAGTTGAAGTAAGCCCTTCTACATCTCCAGTGTGACGTGTAAAGTGTGTTTGGATCTGGCTGACGAACATGGCCAAGCAGGCCATGAAATATGTATGGGGCCACAGGAGAGGTATAAAGAATTTAGAGATATAAAGGATATATGACAAATAAATCAGGATGCAAATCTCACCGGGTGCCACTGGGAGTTCTCCTATGAAAACGGCTTGAATAATTAAAGTAGAAGAAGAAACAGTTCATCAATGAGAAGAGGAGTGGGAAAATCTTGTCTGCGCATTTTTGTTTGTTTGTTTTCCTTCAGTTTTTAAAGACAGGAAAAAAGGTTTTATGTAAAAATATTTACTGTATCTTTTATTTCTTTTTGGAACGATTTAATTTAATTCAGAAATTGAATTTGTTGTGATAGACAGCCATGGCATTATGTGTACTGTAGAAGCAGCGTGGTTTATGATTAAAGGATAAGGACAGCGTGAATTTTATATTAGAACATGTGGATTGTACTTTTTCCTAAGATAACTAAAATTTTCAGTGCCTGAAAATGACTTCATTGAGTCGATGGAGTATGATTCCTTATGTTTATCATAATGATGAATTGCATTGATCCAAATAACTAGTTTAAATAGTTGTTTGAGTTACTAGACTAGAGTTTATAACCATGCTTGTACCCAGTCTGTGGCACCATTTCCCCACAAACTATCCTGAAAAGTTTTTCAAAAAGCTAACCCCAGCCACTGATGCTGTAGAAGACATCTCCATTCCAAATCTCTCTTCCCCACAAATCCCTTCAGCAGATGACATTAATAGGCCAGCTACTCCTCCAATCCAATCTAGCACTCTTTCCCTCCCTCACTGAATTTCTCACTCAGTCCTCGCTGCTTTCTCTAGCCTCTTTCACACATAGTTCCTGGTAAATTACTGTTATTACGCATGTATTACACACGTCCAACTTCATGTAATGTATTGTATTTAATCTATTGTATTTTGGCCTTTGACTTTACACTGAAATGTGTTGGTTGCTAGTGCTGCTTGGTCTGTTTGGTGAGAGTGTTGCTTGTCAAGGTTGGTCTTGTGGCAACCTAGGACTGTTACGAGCGTTTTGTAAACCTATTACAGTGTAGGGTACAGTACAGATCAGCCAAATATGTAGATCAGGTTGTAGCCTATGCACTACGCACACATATGTGTGTCAATGTGGGGGGCGTTGCCAAGGCTGAAATAGTGTTGTGTGGTGTGGACTGCACCAGTTTTCTTTCCACTTACAGAGCTAGGGCTGTGTTGGAACACTGGGTTTTTTACAGCGCACACCCAGAACGGACAGCTAGTGGACCGGGAGGAGATATTCGCTGAATTTGACAAAAAGTGTATTGGTTTGAATCACTTACTCCACCTGTGGAGTAACCGGTACGCACTGTGTGCAGTGCGTACCGGTTCGGAGCACATACGGCAACTTTTATGTTACTTGCGGTTACACTAAAGGCCCAGGGTCAAGGGTCAAGGTCCGCCACACACACACACACACACACTATCATATACGTTCCGAAGAATCTGGGCTCAGCCCTGGATGTTGAAAAGTGCAGCCGACGACCCTGGTGTTAGAAGGTTGGAGTGGGAGCCCAGGAAATTGTAGGGAAAATTCAGACTAAAATGTATCTACTAAAACTTTGGAGGCCCCGTGACCTCACTGGCGAGGTACATTCCCGCTGTCCATTTCAACATTGGGAATTGTTAATAACCTAATGCATTGAATTAACGCATATAATTATTGAAATTATTGTGAACGTTGGACCGCTTTAATTTTTTAAATTTACATTTTTGACCATCACAGGGTCTAAGCAAATTTATTTATTTAATTATTTATTTATTTACTTACTTAATATCTAAAATATATAACCTGGCTAGAAGCCTACTGATTTATCAAAGGAGGCTTAGGAGAATAATTCATTCAAACTTTCATAACAAAAAGACAATGTCTAATTTCTCTAATCTAAAACGTTTATGGTGTTAAAGCGAGTATTAGTCATATGACGCTGTTCTTTGGCTGCAGGTAAGCCTTACATTATCTGTCATGCTGTGTTACAGGTACACATACACTGTACATAAAGTTATGTGACGTCAAACCTGCACTCTGCATCACATTAGCTGTCTACTCTTCATACGTTTTAAATGGGACAGAGCTAATGTTCACCTCGACTTACAGTATCTTCTAAAGTATCTTCCTCGGCATTGAACGCATTTAATAAAGTCCTGCCGAACTGCCTCAAAGTGTTTGTGTGTGTGTGTGTGTGTGTGTGTGTAGAATGTGTGTGCCCATGAGGTTTACGTGTGTGTGGACAAACAGGGCAGGGGGTACCTTGAGAGGGAGAGATGGGGAAGTTCCTCCTCTTGGTGCGGGCACAAAGCAGTGTACAGTGGTGGGAGGGGTTGGGGGGGCAGGATAGCGGGCAGACAGGGCGAGGGGCAGTGCCAGGGGCCGGGGCTCTTTGTGTGCTTTGTTCCCAGCGGCGGCCCCCCCCTTTGGGTCCTGGGGACACACGGCTGCATCAGTCGACGACAGCTTTTTGTCCCGGCCCGGTGGGCAGCCATGACTGGGGCAAACAGGTCGCCCTGGCAACCGCACACGGAGACAAACACATTCATTGATGCAACACAGACAGAAAATAAGGAGGAAAATGAACTAATTAAAGATCTTAAAATCCCATGTTATCTGATAAATATCACCTTTGTTCATAAAAAACTAGTTTTTAATTTGTATTTAAAACTAGCCGGGTTAGATAAGCTATGCTGGTTTGTCCAGACTGGACTTTGCTTAAAATACTTAAATAACTAAGGTAAGAAATGTTTTATGTAATTAATGTGTTGGTGTGTGCGCTCACGTGTGTATATGTGTGTTTTTTGTTCACCTGAGCAGCCCACAGAGGAATGCATGGGGCTCTGCTCCCCTCCAACCTTTGTGAATCTTTCAATTCTCGTCTATGCCAGGATCTCAGAGGAACAGAGCGGCCGTTGACAACAGACTCCTCCAAAGACATGCTTCTCATGCCCCGAGCAGCCATCCCCGCCCCCATAATACACCTCAGCCTTCTCTCTCTCTCTCTCTGCAATCAAAGACATCTTCATCATCTGCTGACTAATTTCGTGCACGCCCCCAAGACGACTCACAGGTAATGGCAGGTCTGTCCTCAATGGTTCAAAAACATTGCTCCAGGGCACAAGGTCAAAAGACCCCCCCCCTAAAAAAACAAAGAGCCTTCTCAGGAGCCTTCCTTTGGGTGCGGAGAGTAGGGGGTGGATGTTGGCTCACTCCGGCAGGGCAAGCAGCCAGTGCCGGGACAGGCGGTGGTACGACGTCTGAATGTGGCGACCGAGGACACAACGTCGTGCCTCTCCAATTAAATTATCCGGCCCACAATGGCGAGGCCTCGAGAAGTGACACCTCCATTGAGAGAGTGTCGACTGCTTTGCACAGACCCGCGATTTCCTTCTCTGCAAAAATAGATTTACTCCCGAGGGGAATGACAATACCGGCACAATCTAATTCCAGTGCTCTTTTTTCTTTCTTATTTTTTTGAGGAAAATATAGGGATGAGAGCTGGGGATTTGGAAGGTTTACTTACTGGGAGTAAAGGAATTTGGTTTGGAAGTGCTAAAATATTTGAAGTGCTTTTACAAGTTCAAGATAAGGCGTTTTTACTGTTTTGTTTGATCAAAAATCCCCCATTGCGGACTAATATTTGATTATTATGCTCTCAATAAGAACTATTAAAAACAGACTTTTTATGTAATTTGAGCCATTAAAAATCATTTCATCATCACGCTTGAGAAAGGGTTCAGCTGTTTTTATTTGGCCAATGTTCCAACCTAATCTGAGTCTGAAGAAGTAATGAGTCAATCCCAGCTATTTGACCAAACAAAAACAAAGCCTGACAGCTCACCGACAGAATCATAGATTTTTCTGACGGATGGCAGCAATTCAGACTCAACACACCTCCAACCAGAGATCTCAGGCGTCCAATAGTGCAACTGACACCTTCAAAGTCGCTGAAACCCAACTGACACATCTACAGATGTGTCATGTTGGAAAGGCGTGAGGCGAGAGCTACAGTAGGTACAAATGATCATGTATACCAAGTGGCTGCAGATAAAGTAATATTCTGTAATGTTCAGAACCTTTTAAGTGTTGACATTGGTGTAAATAAACACTAGCAAATTAAATGATTAAACGGCATCACAAATTAAAATTAAAAGTTTGCAAACATCTTCAATGCTTTTCAGTAGTTTTATCTTTCCGTTTGTTTTTCTCATTGTGTGCTTTAACCATAACCTTTAACATTAGGTTAATCTGAGATTCCTGAGGGGACTTGTTACTGTGTTTATGAGTATGTCTAAGTACTGTCTCGTTACTGAAGTACATATAAATAACGCCCTCTTCGGTTTTGTGTCTATCATACCAGTGGTTCTCAATGAGGGCTCCAAAAAAATATTTTTGGGGGTGTACATAGTTCCATGTACATTGATTTGTTCATGATTTAGACCATTTTCTCTGTAATACTTTTATACAATTATGTTTAATAAAACATGTTTTTGTTTGTTTCATGTTTTCATTTTTGTTTATGGTTGCTTTTATGCCTTTATGTTAAGTTATTAAAAGAAATGGTTCATAGGTCAGGACCCGCTCGTACACGTAGCCACTTTTTTGTGGAGGCCCATTTGTTAGAGTATGTTGAGAACCGTCTTTTAACCGTTACATAACTTATATCTACTCTGAAAAGTTTTTATTCAAAGGAGAAGGCATACATGAATTTAAAACAAAACATCTCTGACAAGCTCTTTAATACCCCGAGTTATTACCAAGCATTAGAATAACAACCCGCTGTGGTATGTTAAGAACACAAGAGACGTTCGTCTGCCGGCTAAATAAAGACACAGTTGTTCAGACTGACTCAATACAAAGTGAATATGACGGACAAAGGTACATGGATGATATGTCTGTCTTCTTTCTCGTTGCTAAGTGGATGTTGCTGAAAAGCTAAGCCTTTATGTCTGACCCTGGAGGTCATACTGATGCGTGATGGCGTGGAGTGGGGGGTCGCCACAACCCCACCCCGCTCAGCCTTACCCCTGCCGGGATTACATGGCAGAGACAACAGTGTTTATCTTGCTGTTTGCAGACTACTCAGGAAAATCCCATAATTAAGGCATTAATGACTTTCATGTTATCATTGAAATGATGTCTTATCAGAAATAATTTGAGTATTAAGTGCAGGAAGGCATTTGTACAAATAATTCATAGATCTGTCTACACAAATGACAGTAAAATTAGATATTCATTTGAGGGAAAAAATGCTAACTGAAGTCCCCAGTTAACAAAATAATACATTTTAAAAGTGGGTTATTTGTGTTTTGAACCAACTATACTGATAGATAAAGACACATTATGTGGCTTTTGAGTTTTTTGTGTAACCCTATAGCAACAAGAATGGCTGCCTTGGAAATAACCATTTCATGTGACTTTTCTACTCGACTCTGTCAGCTTTGGAATGAGTTAAGTCTAGTACAAAAACCTTGTATCGCCAAATAGTCAACTTCTTAGGAACAATGGGCTATTTTTCAAATGAATGTACATCATTTATAATCTGTTCAATGGGGTTGACCTAGTTTCCTGAATCCTAAGGCCAGGAAACCCTTAAATTACTTAAAAAAAAAAAAAAACATTAATTCTGATAAAAATGTAAGACTTGCCAAAGTGAAAGTTATAAGGGTTTCAGTGACAATTGACTGATAGATAATAGATAGTGAGGCATGAGTACTTTGTTAAGATATACCTTCTGAAACCCCAGAGGGTCCAAACCATAAAGAAGTATAGAGCCAGAGGAATCGAAGAAGAAAATAAGTCCCTCCTTTGTCTCCATTTCTGGGTCAAGGCGTAATTGATTTCCTGATTAGTCGTCCATCAACCTAAATCACAACCTGCTTTCACACCTGCGACAGAGAGAGTGATCACGTTTGAGAAATTCATTAATGCCATTATGCCATCTTTCTTTCAAAATTCAAATAATGAAACATTTTATTTAGGAAATGCTGGATTTTATTTTTGTATATTTTTTTTTGGGGGAGGCAGGAATCTTGAGTGTTTCATATGGAATTTTCCCCTGATGTTTAATATATTAATATTATTTTATTATTTAATCA
The DNA here is from genome assembly GCA_025447815.1 of Percopsis transmontana. NCBI lineage: Eukaryota > Metazoa > Chordata > Actinopteri > Percopsiformes > Percopsidae > Percopsis > Percopsis transmontana. The sequence continues at coordinate 1,007,977 of JAOEHI010000007.1, read as the reverse complement.
AAGCAACAATGCAATACACAATCATTTGTTTGTTGTTGGTTAACAAAGGATTACCATGACAGGAATAAAACAGATGATAAAAAGTATACATACAGGCCTTTGAATGAAGTCCATACATTTAGTTTGCAGAGAAAGACTGGATCCTCAGAGATATGTAGGCTTTGCCATGTAATTATCTCCTCAAGGAGAAATGTAGTTGTCATTCTCCCAGATAGCATAATTATCCAAGTAGGATGAAAAACTGATCACCAGTTTGAAAAACAAGCACTTCAGATCACATCTATTTAGCACTTGTTAAGTGCTAAATAGATTGTTAAATAGATTGATAGCACTTGTTGACTAGTAACACATCATAATTTACCTATAGCTACACATAGCGGTTGGCTGCAAATAAAGGTAGAAATACGTAATACGTATACGTAAATACGTTTACACATTTACAATACAAACTGATAAACATTTTTTGTGTTATTTACTCTGTTTTGAACATGAAGACTTGCAAGTACAAATCATTAAACTGAGTAGAATTGACTTGTACATAATTATGACCAGAAACCAAAAACTAGACCAACATAATGTGTAAATTAATTTTTAAAAATGCACAGAAAAGAATTTGTAACTTTTTAGTTCTCTGACCCCCAGAGTACCGTGCAGCTTCAGCGGAAGAGTGGCGGGCTTTAACACCTTGCTCAAGAGAACTTGGACAGTAGTTGTTAAGAGAAATAGGTGAGTTACTGATTCATTTCAACCACCAGAGTTTCACTGGCGATGTGAGGCTAATGTTGATGCAATACAAGACAAGAGGATTTCCCTACTAATGGGCCACAGATTGTTGGTACCTCCATGCACAACCAGAGTTCACCCCTGGATGCTGTAGAGTGTGTTTGTCTAATGAAAGCTTTTGCTCTGCAAGCTTTAGCTAAGAGGTCAGGGTACACAATGACCTGTGCTGAGTAAACAAGGTGTTTCAAGAGTGTTTAGATGTTGAAAGCCAAGTTGGGTTCATCCATGCCGGATTGCGGTGAGTTGTGAAAAATCTAGGTTTTTATGTGGTTCTTTTTCTTTTTATTATATTCACATGCATATTGAGACTGGCTACAATGTGTAGTTTAGAGAGTAATTTTTGCATTGTGGCCACCTTTAACTCTTGTGACACATTGCAAGGTTACTGGCGAGTTAACATACAGTGGAAACCGTTATTATTGTGTCAGTGCTAAAAATGTCTGACCTTTAAGCCCTCTTTCTGTGTTTAACTTGGCCAGGGTGGCCATGTGAGGATCATCTAAGCTTCACCATATAAAGAAATATTGTCCCGTTTGGTCTCAATTCAGGTCAACGCCATTAAGGGTGTATTTTGGTGTTCCGGGGGTAACTTGATCCTTACAGGGCTCCTCTCTCTCCACCAGCAGGCCAAGGCGAGTCCTTCTGCAATTATAATACTTAAAATAATTTCACAAAAGTGGAGCCGTCATTAAATAAATTCGGCCTTCTAGTCTTGTTGAGAGTTCACAAGAATTATGACATCATCCGGTCTGAATCACCTTTAGCAGATGTGTGAGCGGAAAAACCTCAAACAATGTGTCAAGAGGTTTCACATTTCAAAAACGTCTGAACGTTGGGAGTTTTCAAACCATTAAGTCTGACTATGGGAAATTAATCTGGAGAAGAAGAATCCCTCACCACTGACTGAAGTCGGAGCTTGCAGGGCTTTGCAACAAAACTCCAGAGTGCTCTCTCATTTGCACGTCAATGTAAACAAATAGTGTTTAATTTTACATGAGTATTTGCTTGGCGCCCGACACCCAAAGAGCTCAGCCATATCATTAATAAGCCAGACTTGCTCATCAGACTGTAAATGGCTCACTTCATGTATAAAATATAAGAGGAACAGAGTGGCAGTGCATTTGCCAAGGGAGTGGACTTAGCTGGATGTTATGAAACACGGCAACACCTGGAAATGGCCTCGTTTACACCGACACACCCACAGAGGGTATTTCCATTAAAGTTAATGGACAACACTACAGAGAGTTTAAAAGTATCTTTTGGGATTCCAGATTAAGCCGTTTAGAGCGGGCAGTTTGGGCCACTGTTGTCTGTCCGAGGACCACATTTTTGGGATCAGTGATAACATGGCACATTTGGGAACGGTGTTGCGTTTCTTTTTTAATAATATTGTTTATGTTTTCTGTATGCTGTTGAGAATTAATATTAAGAAGTTAGTGTTCAAAGACTTTCTGTTATGTGTTTTCCTCGTCCCTGGAATCGAAGTTGTGAAAAATGAACCACCATTAAATAACAACAAAGCTTTTAGGGTCCTAGTTTCCCGGTCAAGGAGCAAGCGGAGGCGCACGACGCAAGTTGATCTAAGGTGTGGCCAGTACGTTTTTGCTAATTTTGGGACATGTGGCAGTGGCAGGAATCTGGCTCAATGGGGGCACAGTTGTAAAAGGGTTGGATTAGAATGAATAAATGATCAGTAGGAGTGGTGGGTGTTGTCTTCAATTAAATCAACTCCTCTCATTCCCTTAAACAGCAGCGCGCTCTCGGTCATGGCGAATTTCGGAATAGACGGAAATGTCCAGACCGGCAGAAAAGAAAGGAAACTGTCAAAACTGATGTCCTTGTTCGGGAGGTGCACAGTCACCAAGTGCGCAAATATGGCACCTCTAATGAACCATGATAGGCCTATATCTGCATATATTTTGTTTTGTGATTAAAAAGGTTAAGGACAGTAGTCATTAGTTAATGTAACAAAATGTAATATAACATAGGCTTCTTTACACAAAAGTGGTGCACGTGATTTTGGATAGGTAAACTACCACACAATGCAAGAGTCTAGTGGTTCTGGGTTCGAGCCCCAGAGTTGGCCTACCTGTAAGCATCCTTGAGCAAGATGCCTGACCCCTATCTGCTCCATGTAATAGCACCATGTAATTGTAAGTCGCTTTGGATAAATGCGTCTGCCAAATGACCTACTGTAATTGTAATTGTAAATACAGTTGGGATGATTAGGGAATGGGAAACTGTGAGGGAGGTAATTGGTAGTGGGGAAGGGCCAGGGAACCGAGAGGACCATACAAGGGAAAGCATGGCTGAGCGAAAATAATATCTTTGATTAAGAAATGTACCTTGTTGCATCAATTTAAGAATCCTCAGTTAGAAGAATCTGTTGTTGTTGGACTTGAAACATGTCAGAACACTCTGCTCCCAGCTGAGAAAGTCGAAGAACTATTTAATGAGGGAGTAAGTAAGATTTTTGCACAGTTGTTAGCTTGCACAAGACTATGATACTTTGTCCAAACCAACAATATCAAATATTTAATGTTACAAGCATCTCCAATGAGTCTTTGTTATACGTAGCAAGAGTAGCAAGTTATACATCTCGAGTTTTTTTATTCCCTAGATCTTTTGCAGAGTGGATAAATTGGCCATGTTCTTCTCTTTGGGCAAGCCGTTTGTCTGCACTGCGGTGTGTAAAACCACTCATGACTGCTTCCACTGCATAGACACTGTCCTAATTGAGAGATGCACTGAAATGGTTATAGGCTGTTTTCATTTCATGGTCCACTCCACGCATGCACACAGACACACACACACACACACACCCCTTGTGTATGTGTGGTTTGAATCATGAATAAATTATATATCCACATACATTGTTACTAAATAAGGATTCGGTGTCACGCTACTGTTGGCTGGCCGATGTTAGCCCTGTATGCCACCCCCGATACTAGCTATGCTTCCCAGGAACAATAAGAATAGAGTTGAGAAGTGGGCGAAGCTTAGGGTTCCGGAGTTAATACTGAATTACCCAATAGGCTGTTCAGCCGTTACTATGGATTTGGCACACGCCAGCATCTAGCTGTTGAGCATTGTGTGTGCTAGAACAATTGATTGCATTCTTTGACTAGCGAGCATTGGCATGTCACTGAAATCCAGTAATAATGTATTCTTGACGATTTTGTGATTCATTTTTTAGAATGAGGTTACAGTAAATGTGTAAAATAAGGAGAGAATCACACAATATCAGGGCGTATAGAGCACTGACAGTGAGATCAATTTAGCATTAAGACTCATCAAGTACAGTAGATAATGATACTGTAAAGAATAACTACTAAATTCTAAACATTTGTTCAGTAGTTTCAATCTGAATTCATGATTTGTTATATATATTCAGAAAAATACCCCATGGTACATCACATTATACTTGCGCAGACGAAACCCAAATTAATTACTTCATGACTACTAATTATAATATTTTATCTTTTATTTCATAGTTGGTAAACCTACTCTGAAAGAAAGATATGATAGATATGATATTATTTACCACATTCACCCCAAAAAAAGCGGGAGGTGTACTGTAGGCCTACTTGTAGCTATGCAGAAAGTGGTGATTTCAAGGCAGGACAGTGAGGCAGGACAACCCGTCTTCTAATTAAATTGTGTTGTCAATTTAGGCTCAAATATAATATATTCAGTAATAGTCACTATTACAATATACTATTACAATATACACTATTACAAATACCATTCAACAATTTGTCGAAGTCTTGGAGGGACTGATTCTATATTTGGATTTAACCATGGGGATGCTGAGGAATCCGTTAAAGGGTAACGCTTCATATGCTGATAGAAATCTTTTAATTCAGAACTCACAGAGTCCGCAATCATAACATGCCACGGCGAGCCAGAATATATAAAACACTGGCTTACCTGCTGCAACAAGGCATAGTCTTGCCGCAACGAGACATTTTGAATCTTCGAACATAACCCACGGGAATGGGTGGATTGACATGCATACAGGCAACCTATGCTGGTCCCTCCATTGGGAGTTAACAGCTGACCTACCTTTTACATAGTTCCATGTAGCCAGAGTGTCCGACAGTTTAGATTTGTACAACACACATATTCAATATGATAATACATAGACTTAACTGGATTCTACATACATGATTTGTTAAAAGGTAGGCTATACTTAGCTGGAGTCCTTTCACTTACCTTGTCTCATGAAACCATGATGATATTTGACAACACTTACAAACGGTCATCAATTTATCAGCTGTGAATGTCCAAAGACAAAACATTAATATGTTAATATGTTCATTCTGTTAATGCATTTTTTTGTAAAAAATAACTAAGCAGATATTGTGTTTTTTTGAGATACAGAGAACTAGAATAGCGTATTAATGTAACATAACCTATCCCGTACATTTGAGAACGTAGCTAATTTCTTCCTTCTGCATAGCACATGATTGGATACAGAGCGACTAGATGTATTCATGTAACATTACCTATCTCGTACATTTGAGAACGTAGCTAATTTCTTCCTTCTGCATAGCACATGATTGGAAATGGAGGAGGCAACACTAACTTAACATCTAACTGTTTAATTACAGGTTAGCTTTGACGCCTGCAGCTTCTCTCTTCTTTTAAGAAGTTGTAGAAAGACAACAACACAAATTTGCGGGGATATTGTTGTGAAAGAGAAAGGCTGTCGTAGCTCACAGAAGTGTGCCCATAAAGATAATGTTGCACCGTCCAGCATAACTTATCCTCCACAAAATTGCTGCGCCGTGACTTCAGGACCTTCCCAGGCCAGCGATGCAGGAACACCCCTCGTTCCCACCGCTCCCTCGGCTGTAACTAATACCCATGCCAAGTGGCTCAAAGAGCTGGCTTGGGCTAACATTGGCTTTGAGAAATATCAGGTGGTTTTCTTTATGTAGGACTACGTGGCCAACTTTTCCGCTGTGTAGGTAGGCATACTGGTAGACTTCGGTCCTTTTTTTTTTTTTTTTCATCGCCGAAACCGTCTACGCCTACTGACGTGACAAAATAATTACAAATATCAGCATACATTATCTGAGGCCACCTTCTTATGTCATCTAACCAATCAGATATCAGCCGTGGGTGAGGTAGTGTTGATCCCTCAGAGCCCCTTATTGAATCTTTGGTCTCCTCCCATGTAATCAAAAATCTTCTGTCTTCCTTAGCTAGCTTACTAACCGGAACTAGATAACAAGAACTTCGAACACAAAGTGGAAGAAAAACAACGGTTAAAATGGGCGTGGCGAAATAAGGTGAGTAGAGTTGCATTAAAACACAATGCCAAGGGATGTATATATCCTTTTGTTTTCAATAATGGCCTCTGTCACACTATTACTGTGAAATGATATCAAACATTTTTATGTAAATAATAGCGAGGTGTACGTGTCATTTCGCTTAGAAAGGACAACGCTCCATGGCTGGTACGCCTTGCACACACAAATAAACAGGGAGGGTACCTGGGCTTCATATTCTCACTTATAGTCTCTGAGATATCCACCAAGATGTCCACCAAGGAATGAAAACTGTCCAGATGCCTTGTGAATGCAGTCGGGCCCACTGTAAGCGTGCCGTGTGCAGGCCAGCTACCAGGTGGTGCTCGGTTGGTTCGGCAGTCAGTGTCTGAGCCCACACCCGACTCGTTCCCTTCCTGGTTCTGAAGCATTTTTCACAGTTCTCGCACACAGTACAGTCCCTGAGGTGTGTCAACATGTCCACCAAGGACTGAAAACTATTCTAATGTCTAATGTGGTCGGTTGTTGGGTCACGGTCAACCTCTGCATCTAAACCCACACCACACTCGTTCTATTTCCAAGTTCTGTAGCATTTCCAAAGTTAAAGGCGTTAGTTTTCCTTCATCTGCTTGCCATCATGGAACTCTCCCCAATGTCTTTAAAACGGAAGCTACAAGTTAACTCGGACCGTGCTCAAGCAATTACCAAGGCAATCAGGGTTTTCATGGCACTGGATATGCACCCTTTTTCATTTGTTGAAAACAACGGATTCAGTGTATTCAACATGTTCTTTAATGTACTTCTCTTTAGTGTTCCTAATGGAGATTTAATAAAACCTAGATATTTTTTCCTCGTTTATGCTTATTTAGTGGGATTTAAATGTTGGGGCGTAAATGTTCATTTGTCACAAATTCTTACTCAACAGTCCTGGAATTTGGAAATGGGCCGTTTTACTGCCCTCTTTTGCAATTGAAGTAGGAGACAACAGTGTTTGAAGTTCACGGTATGTCAGTTCCATGTACCGAACTCTCCTTATTGACCTATGCCAAGGTAAAAACAGTTTTCCATTCTATGTCCCCTTTAACACACAGGACCTTATGGTGTGGGGAAGCACTATTTTCATTTTTGGGCAAATTCAATGTATGTATTGTGAGGATAAACATAGTCAGATGTGAAATGAATGTACAAATACTTCCTAGCCATTAATTTTCAAGATTTCCATGCGAAACAATAGTAACAGAAGTAACAAGAAGAACACCCTTCCTTATTTTCAAATGATATTTTACCTAACTTCAGTCCGCAAAACCATCATAAGTTATGTGCTATATCATACTTCAATAACAGTAAGTTGTATGCTGAAAAATACCAGCCTCAATGCACAGTAAACATGTGGTCTGTTTCAGAGCAAATCATTTAGAATACACAAAGTGTGCTTAAAGCAACCCGACATGACCAAGTCAGGGTTCTCGACAATCAGCCAAGCGAAAAAGACACAAACACGCCATTTTGGAGGTTTAGACGTTCCATGTGGCCTGTTCTAAATCTGGGGGTTAATCACATTAATATTTCACCAGACATCCATTAATTTGGTTGTTATCATGCCTTATGTATAGCCTGCTTTCATAAACCTCCTATTCCGGATCCCACCGAATTCTTCAGGAACACTCGGATGTTTGAATATGCTGTAGATGTAATGGACTTTGACAGAGTAGGAGTTCATCGGTTGTAACGGCTGTGTAATTCCTTACTGTTCCCCATATTGGTGCGACATTCATTCGTCTCTGTGGAGGAAGGTGGTTTAGCCTCGGCATTTCTTATGCATCATCATGTGTGAGCGTGTGTTTATGTGTATGTTTTTGCATTTGTGACAGTGTGTGTGTAAAGACCGTGTGTGTTTATGTTTGTGTATAAGGTTTTGCGGATGTGTGTGTGTGCACATGCAATTGTTTGTTCGTGCGTGCGCTTGTGTGTGTGCATGTGTGTGTTAACTTACAGTAGGCACTGCAGGACACAGCCAGAGGGCTATGTGTTTGATCCCAGCCTGTAAAATGGATTGCCTGGTGTCAGGAGCGTGTGTGTGTGTGTGTGTGTGTGACGGGGAGGTCCCTGAGGAAGGCCGTCTTAAGAAGCGTTCCATGGCTTTTGTTAATGCTCACTTTGTCACCCAAACAGGGCAGGAAAGCTAATCAATAGCCTTTGATAGCTACTATTAGTGTTTTAACAAGCTTTTCCTCACGCTGCACTGCCCCTCAAAGGAGTACAGAGGAGACACAGAGAAAGAGAGAGAGAAGAGGAGAGCTCCCTTCATCATCCTCTCCCAAATAGCCTTCTCTCTGTAATGTCTCCTCTTTCTCGTCCATCGGCACACAAATTTGCTGACTTTTGTTTTCATTTCATTCGAAATAAATTGAAAGCTTCTTTGTCTTACAGATTTCTCAGCTTTCAAACCATACACAAAGCTGTTTGTATGCTTCGGTTTTTACAAGTTGACCCCTCTTCGTTTTTATGGTTAGCTATTAGCTATTAACACTATTTTCATCTTACTTTTTAGTTTTCGGGAAAATGAAACTATTCTTGTCCTACAAATATGTCTCTCACCCCATCTCTCTATCTCTCTCTCATAGACAGACCCACACACACCAATCTCAGCATCCCAGTAGTAACCGGTAGGGGAGCACCTATGCTAAACTAAATCTAATTTGCAGCATCTGCGATTGTCACATCATTAGGATAATTGTTCCCCCCTCAGCCGTAGCCCTGCTGTTTTCTATCTATTTCCACCCCTCAAAACCAAATGATCTGTTCATTTCAAAGGCTCATCTGTGCTTTTTTTCAATCTCCAGCCACTTCTCCTGAAATTAGGCTGCTTACTTAGAACACACAACGCTAATGACCATAATTAACCCAAAATGGAACTTAAATAATTACGGACCAGGAGGGATTGCTCATTCAAAAGAACACTAAATTCATCTTCCATTTGGGAACCTGATCAAGGTGTATTGTGTTGTATCCTTGCAGTGTTTAATCTTCATTTAGTAACAGGCTGAATCATGTGCAGCTGAGCGTCAATATCACTGTGGTCACTTAACTGGGTCGCTGTAAAACTTACTGCATGTTGCAGGGACACTCGGGGCTTAATGTTTTCCGACACTGTGCCTGAATTCCGGCATGTGGCGGTTTTAGATTAGAAAAAATATAATTTTGCCCAGAATATTTTTTTCATAATTTGGTTTTAGCAGTTGTGGTTGGACTTAGATACAATTACCAGACTACGGTTTCCAACTGAGGAATGGGTGAGAAGTCAGAGTAGATAATGCATTTGGACCTTTCAAATTAACGTGAGGCTTCACGTTTAGAAACTATTCAATTTGGTGTTCGTGTCTTTCTGAAACGGGTTGCGACTAGCCGTAATCCATCTGTCTTGTAGCCTAGGCCTACAGTTAGGCTATGATAGGCTTTGGCTTGGCTTCACGTCGCACTGCCTTTTCCTTTCCAAATCATTTTGCCCGCCGAAGACATCATCAGCTGAATTAGGGAAGTGTCGAATTATTTGTACAGAACGACTCGTACGTAGCTGTGAGCCAAGCGCTGAGCTAACATCGATCGCTAATATAAAAACAATTCTCAAAACTTTCCTTTTAACAAAAGCTTAGAATAGTAGATAAGGAGAGACCTACACATTAATGTACACATTTTGTCTATGGACATTCACATTCCATGGGTGATTCTGCAATTAGTGATATTCAGATCTTCAAAACAACCTCAACGTTGTTATTTTTGTTTCTACAGATTATGGAATAGGGTAGTAGCCTACCTTTTTAATTATGTATTTATGTTGTTTACTGCAGATGTAACGTGGAACAGTGTTCTGATGTGGTTACAGTTTGATGAGGTGGGCTTCATCAATGACATAGTCTCCCATGCAAACTCAAATAGTTTAACTATAAAGTAAAGTAACAAAACATGTTGAATGCCAACTTAGTATTTGTTATTGTTTGTAATTAGTATCAGTTGTGGTAATAAACTTTAAGTCTATTTCGTGAACCCCCCTCCATTCTTTCTCGTAACCCCCAAACACATTTCAGGCACAGACATTTTTCTTGCTTTAAACCCTGGATTAGGAATTCTTGTTTTATCCCCAACAACAGCTACCTGTGTGGTGCCCTTGAGCAATGCACTTAACCAATGATTGCTACTGTAGAAGTGCTCAGTGGCAGAAAGTAAAGAGAATATGAATATTTTATAAAATGTAAACGTATCAGTTTAGATGTGTGCTAAACTGATATACTGTAACTTTCATATAAAAAAAAAAACTTTTCCCCACCCAGTTACATTTTTCTGTTGTTTATAAAGCAGTTTTGTCCATGAATGACCTTGGCTAAGTCATAATAAAGGTTTTTCAACATTGATATCCCTCCTCGGTGTGGTCTAGAGAGCAAGGCGTTATGGGTATTGAGAGACGACAGAGCATGCAGCCTTGGTGACCCAGGTGGGGCCAATCTTCCCTCCCAGCAAGATCCAATAAGAGCCATTAGAGAGGTCTGGCCTGGTTCATTTGAGCGTCACAGTTAACAGCCTTACACAGACAGTACAACAACCTGTCCCTACAGAAAGCAACAGCCTCGCTCATTACCACACACACACTCAGGGTTTACATGACCTTTAGCATTAGCAAAAGATAAATCTGTAAAGTCGGTTATAGTATAACCGACTTTACAGATTTATCTAACCGTATAACTGCTATACGAGGTGTAAACTAGATTTGACTTGAGCCAGAAATTTGCGTTAATACATTTCATACCCTGGTCTATTTTTGTCAGGTCAAACCAAGGACAGGACAGCAGAAGCTGTGCTCAAAAAGCTCCTCCTGTTAATGAAAGTTTGTCGGGCATTTTTACGTGGTGTTTGATGATGATGAAGATAAGGTGAAGAAAATGCCACCTGCTGAAAGGCTGGAGGATAACCAGACCTGGATAAATGCAATCTCAGCCGTCTATCTGCGTTCCTGTTTCCGTCGTATTGCATCCCGCTAAAGAGAGACGAGAGGGAGGTTTTGTTTGCTTGTTCTTTATGGGGTTTACAGTAATGCTTAGAGGGTGAAATTATTCCTGGAGCCTGCAAGTTTAATTATTTCCCTCTCGTATCAATACAGTCCACCGACGTAATTTCCGTGTTGATCTGATTAAAGAAATATTACATTCTGCCAGGGCATGGGCAAATTGACTTTGGTGGCAAGGTCTTGACAAGAAGCAGACACACAGCTTTATGCATCAGTGACGGCATAACCATATTATCCATGCACTGCTTCCTTCAGTTGAAAGCAAGATGAAGCCTGTTTCCAATGAAGACAAAAGAAGAGAGGAGGGAAATTCGGGAGGCAGAGAGACCGTGCACGCGTACACTTAATAAGGACCATAAACTTCACTCTTATCTGGTTCATTTTCCTGTGTAGTAGGGTTTTTTAGTACAGTGGCAGTAGTAATAATAGTAAATGTACTATACATCAGTAATATATGTTGTATGTTTTAGTGTACAGTATAACATTTTCACCAAGTGATAAATAGACATTAAGTTGCAATTGGGGTTCATGAATGGAATACGTAAATAATATAATAATATAATAATAGTAACTATATAGAAAAGTAAAATAAAATAAAGAAAAGTAAAACCAAAAATATTTCTGTCATTATGAGAAGCAAGAATTAAAGAATTAAAGACAGCAGTAAGCCTATAATTTCAGTTGTAATTATCTGATTTAATAAATTAATATCGTAATTCTTAGGTTAAATAACTTTCTGCTAGGTTTTGCAAAAATATAGATTTCAATTGACCTAGTTTCCTATTAACGACCTTACATCCTGTGTTCTGTATGATCCTGATCAGCTCAGACCTCAGAATAAATGATCCTTAGTTCTAAATTCCTAAAGAGTTGAGGTAAAAGTTTTTCACAGCAACCACATGCCTATAATTTTGTCAAAACTGCTTTGCAGTTCAGATTCCAGTGAAGAATATATCCGGTTGGTGATATCATCCTAATTTTTTTAATGAATAAGCACAATCCCTTTTTCGGATCAAGCATTATCAATGATGTCTCAGTGTACAGTGCTAAGAGAGAGAGAGAGAGAGAGAGAGACACAGCTTTGATACCTACAACGCTTCGTAAGGCCTGGCCTGACAGAGATGGATAGAGTCGAACATCAAAAGGATGTGCAATAAAAAGAAGAGATGAGATGAGTAAGTGAAAGAAGCTGGCGGAAGGAAGGTTTAGGTATTTTTCAAAGAAGGACCAAGATTATTTAAAACGATTAAACAAAATAATGGAAGTGAAATAAAACATTTTAAAAGAAGTTTTATTCATCATAAGATACTCCATAAAACACAAACGATAAACATGCCAAAAGAAAGGGGGCTAAAAGACTACTGCCATTTGCTTGGGTGGACACCTGTACATGGAACAGGTGTTTTTCCGCCCCACTTGCAGGCCCCCTGATTAGGAGCTGCCACGCTTGCCTTCACCCGCCAAAGGATGGCTTATCCCCATCAGCATAGCGCAGGCCCTTGGTAAAATGATGGTTAATTAGCCAGCAGACAGCCACAGGCAGGGGGGCTAAAGGAACCATTCCCCACGCAAGCTTCCTATAGACACATGTATTTAATATACGGTTCACAAAGGCGCTTTCCTTTTATAAATGAGGGGTTTTGATTTTGGTTCACTGACCCAATTTCTTTTTGCAACGAATAGACTGTGGAAAATACACTGCTCAAAAAAATCTCGATGAACGAAATATATAAAATATCTAAATCTTTACTCAACATTGTGCAATTCGTTGAGAACAAAATGATGTAACAATGGTCAATGGAAACCAAAATGAGGGCTGGATTAAAACTCACTAAAAATCACAGTAAACAATTGAAATCACAGGCGGTTCCAACTTGCGACATCACAGGAACTCATGATGAGACTCAATGTATGGCCCCCACGTGCCTTCATGCACTCCCAACCACATCTGGGCATGCTCCTCATGAAATGGCGGACGGTGTCCTGGGCGATCTCCTCCCAGACCTGGATCAGGGCATCAGTGAGCTCCTGGACAGTCTGTGGTGCTACTTGGCGGCGACAGATATGCCTGCCCAGACCATCACTGACCCACCGCCAAACCGGTCATGCTGGATGATGATGCAGGCAGCATAATGTTCACAAACCTTCTTGCAACAGCACGTATGGATGGGCCATCCTTGAGGAGCTGGACTGCCTGTGCAACCTGAATGGGCTGCAGGTACCGCCTCATGCTACCAGTAGTGACAAAGACACTAGCAAAACACAAAACTAGAGAAGAATCAGTCAGGAAGGATAAGGAGAGAGCAATTGTCTGTGGACACCATCTGCAGAGCCATTCCCTTTTTGGGGGTTGTCTTGTTGTTGCCTCTCCAGTGCACCTGTTGTCACTTTCATTTGCACCAAAACAAGGTGACATTGATTTACAATCCCTTATGCTCCCTAACTGGATATATTATATCCCTGAAGTTTAATTGACTTGGAGTTATACTGTGATGATTACGTGTTCCCTTCATTTTTTTGAGCAGTGTAGTTTTCCAGAGGGAGCAGAAATGAAAGTGGAACTTCTGTGTTCTGAGCCAGAAACTGCATTCAAAATCAAAATTTCAAGGATATTCTAGTGGTCTAGGTGTTGGACTCCCAGCCGGAAGGTTGTGGGCCTTTCATTAAGGTAGACAATACGAATGGAGAGAGGAGCAATGGATTGACCGAAAGTTATAAAAATTGCACAAGCG
>JAOEHI010000007.1:972944-983133 GCA_025447815.1 Percopsis transmontana | reverse complement strand
TTACACAAGTCTCACCTTCATCTTTAAGATTCCAGGTGAACATTGACGGTCGAAGACGGGAACAAATGGGGGGAGGGGGCTCTGCGTTCACCCCTCCATTGTCTTCGGCTCCTTGTGCCTCCTATTGTCTTCTCCTCTGCGGCCCTCTCGGGCCTCCTTTGTGTGGATGGCACACGCGTGGAGAAGCCCCGGGAGGTGTCAGGTGACAGGCAGCCATGAGCCTCACCTCTCTTCTTTGGTTTCACTAACAATGGCTGCGGCTTCCCAGCGCCACTCTCCAGCCGCAGAGAACGATGGCGGCTATTGTTGCTTTGAGAGAGAAATGTGTAGGAGGGGAAAGGGGGGGGGGGTAGATTTCGTAGCCTCGTTTGTCATCGTTTGAAGGCTCTGGGTTGCTCTGTATCTGTATGTAGTGGATCTCTGCGCTATATAGGCTGAATCGGGGGGTTAAGTTTGTATTGATGTGCCGTGAAAGAAGTTTAAGCAAAGCAGTATTTGTTTGACTTTTAAACCTTATTTTTGTTTTTCTTACTTCATTATCAGTGCTACATTGTCTGCTGCCCAAAGAATCTACACTTATAAAGTGACTTAGTTAGCTGTTTTATAGCTGGTTAATAGCTTTAATATTCTGATCAGGCTACTGACTTTAAACAATTCAGTTGGTATTAAAAGGCTAAGATTGAGTTTCCTTGTAGCCCGGTTTAAGAGATTATCCTGGAAATGTTAAGTACTGGCCTTTTAGTATCACTTCAAGTCGATCATGTGTGTTTGGTCTGTAAGTCCTCTCCAACTGTTAAAGTAGCCTTAGCAAGGGTATAGGATTAACTCACTAAACCCTCCTGCTCTCTCTCTCTTTGCCTCTCTCTCTCTGTGATAGACATACACAGCCTTATTACGGGACAGGCTTGGTTGGTACTGACCTACATTACTGGGGTGGTTTGAAGTGTGAACATCACTACCAGTTACACACAGAACTCTTCTTCTATCAGGACTGCTTTTCCCAACCTCCGTATTCACATCTTACAGGCTTGCAAATGTTAAATGGTTTCTGAGGAGTCTAGTGTGATCTGCGATCATATTTAATTAATGATTCTTACAAAGATACCGAACAGCATATTCAATTCTCAGCTGTTGCATTTTTAACCGTTTCTTTGACAGTCCCAGAAACAGACAACATGCAAACTTCCTTTATCTGGAATATTCCGCTAAAGATCATGTTTCTGAGGCGTGATAACTTTTAGTGTTACTTTGTGAAGTGTTTTTATATGATCTTTAAAATGTCTACACTCCTCGATTAAATTATAGCACCACCGGAACCCCACATTTCGGCCCCAGCTCACTGTTTATCATTTGAAACACATCTGCATGCAGCTTTAGTAGGAGGGGTAGAGATGAGTGGGGGCAGGAGGTGTGGGTAGGGCTTGAGCTTTAGATGAAAACAACAATGTTATTGTAATGCTTTTCAATGCTGTTCAAACCACAAGAGAAAGTCTGGACTCAAATCGACGAGTGTCCCTGTGAAATATTGCTCAAGAGTCTTAATACAGCTGTGTGATCAGCCGTGTTTGAGTCTGTCAGCACTAAGTTGAATTCTGAACGTGTGAAAACCTCCCCACTGATCAGAACAATTTGCTTCTGTCTTTCCCCAGAACTGCAGGGCATACCAGGGGATTAAACTGTCTCACAGAGGCCTGCCGAGCATGGGGGCGGGACCTCCTAGCTACTTCCATCCAATGGCCCGCCCCTGTTCACTTCTGAGAACCGGGAACATTTAGTTTCAACTGGTGTTCCTGCACTGTGGAGGACTTCCACAAGTCCCAGCCACCCCGGTACAGAAGACAATTCAGCCTCACCAACCAACCAACCAGCTCAGATGTTCCCTGGACCCGACCCCCTTCCTCTCCAGTGGGCCAATCCTGTACTCCCCCTCCCGCCCGCTTGTTTCTAAAGGATTCCTCCGTCTATGATTGCGATTGAGAGCGACGACAAACACATTGAGTTTTTTTCGTCAGGCCCTTGGTGAACATAGCACCTGGTAATATATAACAGACTCCTGATATGACAAATGAAACAAACTTTTATATGGAGTTGACGGAATTGGACCACAGAGGACCTGATGTCTGTAATCAACAGGACAGTGACAAGGTGAAAGAGGTGCCCTTAAAATATATAAATATATATATATATAGGATCTATGCGACGGAGAGGGAAAAAAGCAAGAGAGCGATAGAGAAAAGAAAGAGTGAAAGATTGATTATAACTATATCAACTCCTTGTGTGGAAAACGAGGGGAGGAGGAATGCATACTGTATACTGTTGTAAAATTACGCTGGACTCTCACGAGAAATGGGAATTTAAGTATTGTAAATGCTATTGTATTGTTCTGCTTATTATGATGTTTCTAATAGATTTTTTAAAAAAAGGATGTGAACTTTATTCTCTGTTTTTTTTCTGGTTTCTTTCCACACTATGTGTGTGCCGTCTCTACATGAACTTTGACCTCCTACCGCCCGTCCCCCATTAAACCACCTTGCGGTTTCAAAAGAAAAAAAAAATGTGAATAAACCGACAATTCGATCAATCCGCCGATTCCCGATGGTTTTTCTTTTGGATGTGTGTAGTTTGGATGACCAGTGGGAGTGCTAGTGACAACGTCATTACGCCAAAATTTTAAGTCGCACATGTGTGTTTTTAATGGCTAACATGATAGCAATGCTAATGCTGTCAAAAGCTGTCAGATGCCCACTTTTGAATTTTCCCCGTTGACCATAAACTCAAGTGACATCAGAGAGGAATGTGTAAAAGTCGACCTGGCTAACACTGTTAGGCTACAAGGCTAACAAAAAGATGGCCAAGGAATTCGCTTCCTGAAATTTTGATCCTCCGCTAACTGATATGGGAAAAAATATCCATATAAATCCTCTATTCATATATATGATGATGTAGCGCTTAGCATGAGGCCGGAGCGAATGTAAAAATGACGTGTGCGTGTGTGGTCAATGCATCTATTATCCACTGCTTCCAACATGTAGACTATGACACACACCTGATAGATTCCTCTGAAGACCTGTCATGTTTCTTACACTTTTACTTTGAAGGTTATATAGGCCTATGTACACCTTTGTTGTAAATAAATGCATTTTGTTCAAATAGCACTGAGAAACAGTCTTGCGTTCTCTCCCCCCAATAGCAGCAAATGGCAAATCAGTGACATTATTTTAGAAGCTACAGATTATGCAAACACATGCACTCCTAATATGATGCATTACTGACAAGTGTATATAAATATATAAATATATCACTCACATTACCTACAACCGTGAAACGGGCCTTTAAGGAAAAAACGGAACCTTCCGCTCGTTGCTGTGGATATAATATAGTCTACTGGAATGTTCCCCTCAAATTGAGAAGTGAGGTGGGAATATGAGAGAAAAAGACAAGGAGAGTCGTAAGGTAATTATCCCTCATTTAGCATAAAAATGCATTTAGATAAAAGTTCCACACACATTTACATGGGAGATTAGTTCTCCCTAATGCCTTGTTGCCCAGAGTCACGGAGTTTATATCCTCCTAGTCCTTGTAATGTAGGCTATGTGTGTAATGTATCTTCCTAGAAACAATAGGCTACATTTCACCAGTCAGGCTGAACTGACTATAGGCCTATATTGTAGACCTAGGCACGTTTTTTTTGTCTGATTGTTACGTTTCGGGAAGCAGCACTGAATCCCAAGTCCGTTTTCCCTCTCAAAGATCGCATGCCGAACAAGAGAACGCCTGTTTAATCCATAACAACATAGCGTATAAATCAATACGTCTCCTTTCTCTTTCTTTCTTTCTCTCTCTCCCCCCCCTCTCTCTCTCTCCCTCCCCCCCTCCTCCCTCTCTCTCTCTCTCTCTCTCTCTCTCTCTCTCCTTCTCTAGTAGTTCTCCTGCTTTAGTCCAGTTCGGTTGCATCTATTGTGTTTTTATTGCTTTTGCCGAAGTGAATGCTATTTACACTTTACAAAAAAAAATACCCTGCTCTTAAAAATCCAGGCGACGTTTTAATTGTTTCGCTTCTCCACCGTAGCTGGAAAATGCAAACCTCTGAAATGTGAATTCCTGAGCCTCTCGCCGCTGGGAGCTCTGGAGACCATGGGGGCTTTAGAAAAGAAATCCCATGTTTGACTGCCACCTTTAGGGGAGTTGAGTAACTGTCCGTATACAGAGACTACAGAGAATTGTTGAGGCGTCATAACAGAGGCGCACAACGCCCGCTCTCATTTTACTCAGACAAAAACGGAACAAACCCCATTATATAGCTATAGTACGAATATAATTTTTATGTAAATAAGATAAATCGCAGATTTATTAGTATTAAATGAGACTGTAGTGTAGTGTGAACAATATTATGATGATTTATGTATTCAGATCCTTGTATGTTTACATTTTACATTTCAACACGGACGACCGAAAAACAATGTGAATACGTTTGACATTTGATTTGATTTGTTTGAATAGCCGTGTCATCGGCAGTTTAAAGCACTGAAACTAGCAGGTTTAATGGCTCTAGTGAATATGTGGTGATTATTTCAATTAAAAACCTTCTTTGTGCGACGTGGTGTTTAAGACTATAGGCACAAAATCACAATAACGTTGACCTGTTTATAGCATAGCAACTGTAAATTTTTGAATATTTAAATATTGCTGTAATATTGAGATTCTGATTATTGAGAAATTCCAAATAGTGGTGCGATATATAGCCTAGTGCGTGTTTGAGCTATATCACTTGATGGGCCGGATTTACAATCACAGAAGAGCTTTTTTTTTTTTTGCACGCGTGCGCGCCACACTTACTCACAACACACAACGACGTGCACACGCTGACTGCGAAATGAACTGTCAAAGTAATGAATGGTCTAGAAATGTGTCCCAGACACGTGTAGGTGCCCTCACAGGCCTTCCTGCCTGCCACAGCAACAGTGCGAGCTCCAGGAGCCTGCAAATATATGCTACAACGACATAGCCCGTGTTCGGTACAAGTTACGATCAATCTCAGTGGTAATAATGTTCGTTTAAAGCCTCCGTTTGTTCTTGGTTACCATAAGGTCTGCAAGGTGATAGAAATGCAGGGCGAATAATATACAGCCTAATATTTTGTTCTTCGCTTCATTCTTCACTAAATATAAAGCTCAAATAAAATGAAGCTAAAAAATTGTTTGTTTGTTTAATATAGGCCTAATTATTAATATAATTTCAATGGCCTACTTATTCGAAGCTAGATCTGTAACAATTAACATTATAAAATGTAGGCCTAGAACGTGTAGCCTATAATTCCAGCCAAGGCCGTAATGTCGAAAGTTCAGTGATTGAATTCGTAGTAGGCCTGTACAGGCCCACTAAAATGTTCGTATAGATTATCAATAGGCTATATGGCCTTGATAAAAATAAATTTACATGCATTGTGAATTTTCAATACAGGCCTACTATGCTGTGCATGCCCCATGTAACTTCCAAAATGCAAATCACCATAGAGGAAACATGCACGCATGACCTATATTACAAGTCAATATCCGAGCTACTTATAAAATCAATAAAGACACAGTGACAAACGAAAAAGCAGTCTAAAACTGCGCTGTGGCTCAGCAAGTCTCCAGCCCCCTTCAACCCCACCGTTAGACCTGCAAATGTCGCGCTCAGCATCTGTTTTTGAAACAAAAGGAGTTGAGAAAAGAGAAGAAAATCTGTTGGTGGCGAGGAACAAGAGCAGAAGAGAGAGCGCCAGAGGAGGACTTTTGGGGCCATTTTGGATGTCATCTGTCTCCTTGGCGACTGGGGGCCCGGCCCTCAAAAGCCCCTTGGGCGTGCGGATTGTTTGAGAGTAGCCCGCTATTTTCTGCAGCGTCATTTATCACTGTCACCATATAATGATTCCCCTCGCAGCTCCTTATTGATGTTTGTAATTGCATTATCTCATAAGGAGGGGGGGGGGCGATGGGGGAGGGGGGGCAATGATCAATTGAGCCGAGCGGAGCATCGAGGGGTCACGAGGAGCCAAGATTGCTGTTTGTCCGTTAAAAAGATAGGGCCGCGTCCAACTGTTCGGCCCCGCGTTTCCTCTGAGATTTCACAGATGAAAAAATACGGATTCTATTTGTTTAACCCCGAGCCATTGCGGATAAAGGGAGAAAAGCGAGTGAGAGGAGGTGATTGACCGTTATGTTATTAGTTCTGTTATATATGAAACAAATAGATTCGTTCAGGCTCCCGTGCGAATAGCAGCCTATAATTTGCGGTGATTTAAACATTAAAAATGACTATTTTATTCATTTTAGGCGCTCAAATTGGCTTTTCGCAACGAAAGTCGCAGTAATAATTAGAAGGCAAAATATTTGAGCTTCAGATACACTGCAGCCCTAAAGTGGACGTCTTTATGGTAGGCAAGGTTTGTTACAGCTTAAAACCTTTTCAAAAGATCTTTTCTAAATGGTCTTTGAGACACCGATGGAACAGTGATTGTTACGGACGTTGCAGTCGGGGGATGAAGTCATGAGATCGTGTTTCAGAGGCCTGGGAGAGTTTGGCTGAAGACTCACGTCAAACAAACGCGATACTCCCTCTCCAAATGACCATAAGCAAATACGACGTGATTGCTTTGACGTAAACAACTCCAGTAGGCCACACGCACATAAACACGCACGCACGCACACGCACGCACACACATTTTTACACACGCATTTTTACTAACGCACCAACCTTGCCAAGCATTCACATTAAAATACTTAATTATTGGAATAATTACCAATTAAAACTGATAGAGTAGCCTATTAAAATTAGAACCAATAGCAGCAAATGTGCAAATTTGGTATTTCTAAATAGTAATTCTGAATGAATTTTAGTTTGCTATTTAATTTACAAACGCAGTAATGCATTATTCAAAGCTGAAATATTCAAAACGATTATGTCGAATTAAAAATGTGTCACAGGCACTGCACACGTGGTTTATCAAATAATAAATCATTATACAGAATAGTAAATGATTGGAAGTAACAACGGTCTGTATCTGACAGCGTCCCATGTAGAGAGAGGTGGGGATTGCGGCTTGGGGATGACATTTTGCAATATTACCCTTAAACGCCTCGCGCGTCATGACGCACGAGGGGGCATGTCGGCGGTTGAGAAGGTATTTGGGTGCAGCGTGCCAGACACAGAGAAACGGAGAAAGCCGGAATTCGCCGTAGAAATATCCGTGTAACGTAAACAGTCGAGTAACCATGCAGTGAGGAATTGGTAATTGTGAAATTACGCACAGCGAAGACGCAATACGAGGCTTTGGACGGTGTCTGTGGCCACGTCCCCACGCGCTAACTAAAAATTAAAAAATACCCGGTGTGTAGGTGAAGACGTTGTTTGGCAACAAGTTGTTCTCAGTCCCCCTTGCTTTTGGCAGTCCAGTTACACTGGGAAAACTAAATAGTATAACCGTGCCTGGTGCACGAGATAATTCTGTCAGCACCTCCCTTCCCCGAATAGGCTATACAGCTCTCTCTCTCCTTTTCATCCCTCTTTCTCTCGGTACCTTTCCGGAAGGTGACCTTGGCAGGGGACAGACCGACCAGGACCGCCCCTGGTGTCAGTCAGGCGAGGGGTGCGCTATCCGCCCACCTGCCGGATGCAACAGTATAGCGATGAGCGAATTAGACACCCAACAACACATATCCTCCTCCGCCTGCTTCCCACCTGCCCGTGGACGACATCGGTACCGGGGTATATCTCTCATACAGCTCATCAGCTCTCCGGTTAGGGGGGGTTTGCGTTACAATGAGCACTTTGATTCTGGTGCGCCCGCAAGAACACACCTGACAGCGACGCAACTGTTTAGAGGCGGGAGGGCTAAGCTCCCGGGGACGGCCATGGTGTACAGGGCGCTCCCTACCAAGGTATGAGATTGGGATGAGATTAGGTCGGTGGGAGGCGAGCGCTGAGGTGCACTTATACCACAGAGACCCAATGGTGTGTGGAAGGTGTACCGAAGCGCGAGCAAAGGCACGCTATAAGCCTCTGGAAAATTATCTATTATAGGCTATATACGGGGCAATGAATTTCTCACAATATTATTAGGGAGTAAAAAATATTTTTTAACTGACGGTAAACATTATATATTATTATTATTATTATTATTATTATTATTATTATTAATAATAATAATATTATTATTATTACAATTGTACGAAAAGATAGATAGCTAAATAGCTTGAAACAAAAACAAAAAAACGACGATTCCAGTCCTAGACACAACAGTGATAAAGTAGCCTATGCTGTAGACCCCAAGCCATGTCCTCACATTGGTTTATTTATACAGTAGACTATATATATAGCTACCTCGCCATTCCTCATATAAGATTAGCTAATGTCGGAGTCTAAAGTAACTGGAGTGTGATATAAAATAAGATGTAGGCCTACCATTTACTAAATGAAATGTTGGAATTAAACTCTTATCATAAAGGAATCATCTAAAGGTTGTAGCTATCAACGTGGAATATTTTGAAATATGCTGTAGACAATACACTGTAAATAAATACGTCGTGAGATATTGAAAGGATCGGTAGGGAGTAGGCCTACTTCACAGGAGTATCACACATTTTTGCAATGCTTGACCTTTTTTCAGAGTCGACAGATTGATGCCGAGATTGATCGAGTATAAACATGGCATAGTTTAAATTGTACTTTTCTCAAAGTTTCCCTCTTCTCCGCATGTAGGCTACATCTCTTTATTTGAAGTGGTTAAGATCTCGTTGCACGAATATTTATCAGTCTCTCGTCAGTGCTGGGTTTGGGGAATGTCTCACCCTGTCAACTGGTGACACGCGCGTTTCCACGTCCCTGCACCGTGACAATGTGCGTGTTATTCACGCAGCGCGACAGCGCTTTTCTCGGCAGAGACGCAACAGTATAGTGTGAAGCAGACTGATTGTTTATAGGAGCGACACACTCATTTACTCGCGTGCAATCATGTAATTTCCCTATTACTCTAGTTCGCCTTTCATTCGAGCAGGTAAGACATGGCACAGATAGCTAAGCACGATACATCGTTGTTATTTTTTCATGGCTTTGTCGAGATCGTTCGTTTTAAACAACTTTGATTACTTTAGCATTAACGTGAGGAGTCAAGTGGAAATCCAATGTTGAAGACATAATTTTCATTGCTCACACCCTCTTTAGTTATATAGTTCAACAGTAGCCTATGTATCTACAAATACAATAATCTCTTCCCTCAAAGCTCTCCCTCTCTCTGCAACCATGTCTAGAGAAATACACAAGTGTTTCTACTCTATGTATTTGTGGACCAATAGTGCTCAAGGGATTTCACCATTTGGTTTTTGTTTCTGTTTGTGCATATGTTTCTTCAATTTAAAAGTAGTGAGCATCACATATTACCAATAACAATAGGCCTAACTACTATTAATTTTTACAGCAATTTGTAGTTCATGAATTTTATTATTTATGTTTCAAAATTCGTAAATATTAGATAATTGAGCGAGTGTACTGGTTTTATAAAATGATCGGGTCTCTAACCAGAGTTAACTTGCTTAAACCAGGTCAGTTTAGGCGTATTCTTTGTATGACATCTCATTCTTTTCATACAAAAATCCTATTTCTTATAACATCCTTGTCTAAACGTCTTCTGTGCAGAGTTGTACGAGTAACACTGATTTGTAGACATGGTGACGTAGGCTATTTAAAACTCATATCCACTCTTTTTTTTTTTCACCGCCATTCCTCTAAACCCAGAGATCGCATCGCGCGATTTACTAAGAAAACCTCAGCCGGGGGGCGGCATGTCTTTGCAGGCGCTGTGTTATGCTCGCCGCTGCACAATTTATGGACCATGGACAGTTTATAAGAAGCAATGTAGTCTATCAGAGAGGCAGCGAGCGGAGGAGAGGAGAGCAGTGTTTAGGAATAACAGACGCCTTGATGTTTCCCTTGTGACGCAACACAGCGGGACAACCAACATAGCCTACACTTAGCCTAATGTTTCTAGCCATTTATGAAGGAGAGGCTTTTAGCTGCCATTTCTTACAGAAGCTGCTTGACTATCCTGTCTGAGACCGCTATAGACCTGACTACTACTATTAATACTAATGAAGTGTTTGCTTATTTTTATCTTATCTTATCTTATCTTATCTTATCTTATCTTATCTTATCT
>JAOEHI010000007.1:938120-960232 GCA_025447815.1 Percopsis transmontana | reverse complement strand
ATACATCAATAACAGCCCTGTGGACTCAGTACAGCATTGACAAGTGATGTAGCTCATCTGACTCCCCCACAACCCCCCCCCCCCCCGCCCCGCCCCCCCCACCAAAACCTCCGGGGGGTCGGCATACCATGGTCTATAAGCACACCCCATTTGCATTGAGACAGAAGCATGCTTGGCTGACCTGTGTTTACCTAGGCAAAGAAAGAGTCAGTCACCATGATGTAGCTTAGGTGGTTATGAGTAGGACTGAATGAGTGTGAAGTGTGGGGAGCACTGCCGAGTGTGTGAATGTTAAGTGTTAAAACCATTAAGGACTAGACAATTTCAAAATGGTTCATTCACGTCTTCGAAGTTGATGTTGGGAATTAGCTTCGCTCACTGTTTATTGAAAATGTCTGCGAAAGGGTGTGTGTGCATGTTTCAAAACAAAACAATGTGTTTTTTTAAAGCTGTTTTTGAGGACAAGGGCGGGGCCGGACACACACGGTGAGAGTGCACCTGAATGACTAATTCATGAATGAATTAATAAATAGTGAAACAAAAGATAAGTATCAGTATTAGAAGTATTAGAAAGAGGAGCATTAATTCTAAAGTTAAATAAATCCTTGGATAGGGAACGCGATAGGGAACGATAGGGAACGCGATAGGGAACGAGATATGGAACGATAGGGATAGGGAGAATAGGGAGAAGTGAGAGGATGGTTTCAATGGAGGGGGCAAGCCTGGATGAGATCAGCCCTCACCTTGGAACATGGGGGGGGGGTCCTGTTTTACTGCAACACAGAGAGAGAGAGAGAGAGAGAGAGAGAGAGAGAGAGAGAGAGAGAGAGAGAGAGAGATTTAAGTAAGAGGTAAGGACGCAGATAGATAGATAGATAGATAGATAGATAGGTAGCCAGTATAACTATGACACAATAGAAGTGGAAGAGTAAAAGGGAAAATGGAGAGGTCCATATCTCAGTGTACTAATGGGAAGGAAGGATAGAGAGAGGGGGGTGGAGACAGGGGGTGGAGACAGGGGGTGGAGGTGGGGTTGCACAGTCTCGCGCTGTGTTTTACAGCCCCATTCCTGCAGATGAGCAGAATCAATCTTTACTTCACCACTGGGACCAGGCCTGGCTGCTACAACACATACACACACACACACACACACACAAATACAATACACAAACCGTTCATAAGGTACAGTTTCTCCCTCTCTCTCTCTCTCTCTCTCTCTCTCTCTCTCTCTCTCTCTCTCTCTCTCTCTCTCTCTCTCTCACACACACACACACACACACACACACACACTAAAACACAGATGCATGAAGGCTTATAATCATCCCAGATAGTCAGGCAGGCACGCACACACGCACAAATCACACGCAAAGACAATATGTACAAACACTAGCAGTATATAGTTTTGATCCTTTTCCACATAAATATTAATTTTCCCAACACCATATGATGTGCTCTCATTTGCCACATCAGACATTAACATGTTTCTATTTTTGTTTATTTATTTATGCTGTGTGTGTGTACACGCAGCATATTAACACAGAAAGGGTGCATGGCGCAGGGTTGGGGGTTGGCGAAGTCTACCCACAGCAAAATAGAAAATGTTTGAATTATACATCCCCGCTGCCAGTGACAAATTGAGAGAGGGATTCGTCATAAATCACGATCGTGCCTCACTGCCTATGGAGGGAATTGCTTGCAGGGCAGCAGGCTGAGATTTAGGAGTGTGTTGTTGGTTGGTGGAGACATGCAGCCGCAGCGAAAACTAAATATGCTCTCCAAAGCTGTGACGTGCTCCATAACAGTTTTGGTTTTTTGTATATACGTATTTTGCCAGCATGGTATTTTGCTGTTTTTCTTTTGAGAAAAAACGTATCTATTTAAACAATATTAGCACCATTTTTTTTTATTAATGCAATATATTGTAATGTTGCTCTTGGGAAACGTGACCTGGGTGAAGGTTTGACTGATGCTTTAATAAAATAATAACAAAAAATGAACCTTCCTTTAATAATAAAAAAAAGCTATAAAAAAAAACCTAACATGATAACACAAACAATAAAAAGAATATTATCCTATTTCTGTAACCTGGGAAACATTTGAGGGGACAGTTTATCTTCACAGTTTATCTTTGAACCTCTGACCACCAGCCACCCACTCCATCAGCATGCTGGCTGCCCCGGCCCATTTCACCTGGCTACGGCTCCGTACAGCCCGCCTGCAAACACAGTTCCCACCACTCCTGTTGTGGGAATGTTGCCTGTCCGGGTACTGTCCACAGTGTGGTCCAGTTGGAACCGCAAACATCTCCATACTGTATGAACTGAAGGGTGTGTGTGTGTGTGTGTGTGTGTGTGTGTGTGTGTGTTGTCTGGCAACAAGGGTGAACATGGTTCAGTAACCTAGTGTACTGTTTATTGTAGAAGATTGTGTGATAAAAGGATTTTAAAGAGTGTGTGCTCCTTTTTTATCTGCTGTTTGCTAAACCAAGATTATTTTCATTTAATCTTTAGCCCCGAGAGTAGGCCCTCAGTAGAAATGTGCAACTTTTGTGTTTAGAGGACAAAATGTATCAAATGTATCTATATTAATCCCTTCTAGGAAATTAAAAAAATGTCTGTGTGCGTGCGTGTGTGTGTGTGTGTGTGTGTGTGTGTGTGTGTGTGTGTTGTATATGAAAGAGAACCTTTGTGTATAATATGAAAGTGACAGTTTGGGACCAAAGGCACCCAGTGTTTAGCACCTGTGTCTGGAGGGCCCGTGGGGCCCGAGGACCCCTGCTTCCCAGCGCCTCGTAGTCCAGACGCTCAAGCCATAATTCACCAGTCAACTCCAACTCCCATATTTACACAGTGATTAGGACTGAAGCAGGCCCAACCCAAACATGGACGACAGGGCCCTCCCCCCCCCTACGCGCACACCCACATATATCATAGATCACATATACTATGTTTTATAGCACCGTGCAACCTTTCACCTCTAAACTGCATCTTGTCCTGATCGTTCCAACACCAGCCAATGCTTAATTATTCCCCTCGTCCGAGAATAGGATTGTACAGAGTTTATACAATCAACAAAGGAAGCTAATTGAATCTGAATGCTGTTTTTATGCAGAAGCCATTCTTTTTCCTACAAACGAGCAGTAAACATATTTGAGGGCAGTGTTGTTCCTAATGTGTTGGGTTTACTGGACTCCGAGTTCATCGGCATGGCACGGCTTTGTCAGGGTTAGAGTACTCCATGACCCAAGGCAAGCAGGCAGGCAGTGGGGTCTTGGGAGTTTAATAGAACTCAACCAAAAAAACAAAGGTAACAAAGAAAACAGGCAAAGGCCAAACTACAACAAAAGAAGCTTACGGCTTGGGGAAGTCCAAGAAAAGAGAAAGATTTCTCTAAGGCAAAACTTACAGGCATGGGTACGGACATCTCAAAGAACGTGTTGGAAGGCTTAGCTGACATATTGGTTAAGAAACTAGGTTTAAATCCTAATCTACAGGTCATTTGTGAGGTGTGTGTTAATAAATAGTTTAATTGTTTACCAATAATTGATTCCGGCTGGGGGCATTCTACTGTATTTACTGTGAAGTGCTCTTGATACACCTCTTTATAAAATGCAATTTGTGTTTCTATCAAAAATCTACAAAAAAATAAACAATATTACAAAATGAAAACAGTGGGGTGGAAATATAAAATATGATATCTCAAGCATTTCAGCCTGTTGATATGCAGTGATGTTTGGCCTCCAATTACCATGAAGTCCCTGCTTAAAGAGGTACTACTTATAGCTAATTTCCCACAACCATTCTATTCTTTCACCATTCTAACACCAAAGGCCAAAGCACACTCAAACACACACACATACAAACACAGCCGTTTGTAAGTGTTAACAGGGACCCACAACTGGCAGGGTTGTAAAGCACATTGCCAGGTAATGCTATATAATGGACCATATAATAATGCTAACCCCCACTCTCCTGAATAGCTTGACTCCATCCTGACTTAATATCCACCACGAGCTTCTTATAGCGAACCCTTCTGCTCACTATCTCAAGAAAAAAATCGAATATTTTAGTTTGAGCTTCACTAATATCAGTGATTTTTACTCCGCCCTAATGGTGTTTTTATTGATCGGCTGGATAATGGCTACTACTGAATGTGAAGCCGTTGCTTTAGTAATAGCTGTTTTATGGAACACTGTAACGCAGTGTCATTTATTTTCTTTCTCTCTTTCTCTCTTACTTTCTTCAGAATGGATTGACAAAGAAGGGTGCAATAAGGGAGATGGAAAATTATACAAGAAATAATGGGGATTTTAAGCAAAAGACCAGAAGAGAGGGAAGGTGAGAAAGCAATTGGAAAGATGCGGAACGGTTGGTAAAGGCAAATTATTGAGAGCAGATATAAGGACAAGCTGTAAAAATGCAATTCTTGAAATCACAAACACTTTAAGCTCAATACAAACACACACACACACACACACACACACACACACACACACACACACACACACAAACCCACACAAGCTCTTGTAACCTGCTGTCACTAAAAAATCTTACAACTATTTCTTCCCTTCTGTTTTTTTGTTGTTGCTAACACAGTCAATATAAGCTAAACACAGATGCAAGCACACATGCAAAATGTTCTGCCTCCCCCACAACCACAACCACTACCACCTTCGTCTCCATCCCTCCATCTCAGGTCCTCAGCAAGCAAAGCCACAACAAAGGGGGTCCGTTGCCGCGGTGACCTTGGCTGTGACATCATGTGGCGGCAGAAAGCGATGGAGCCATTAGGCGCAGGCAGCACAGGCCCATAAATCAGCCTGTTTCCAATAAGCTGCCCTAATGGTCATCCATCACACTGAGGCTGGTGGAGCTAGCTAGTACTGGAGGGAGGGCGTATAGGACTAAGAAGGCATGCTTTGACAAAATATTGAAAATCAACACTCAATTATCTCTCTCATTTTCATAACCTTCCTATGTGTGATCCTATAGGAGTTGCCACACAATAAATATGTATATTATTGCTCATATAGCAGAGCCGCTCTGGCATTTCTGAGTAATTATATCTGAAAATTGTGAAAAAATGTGAATTTTGTGTGTTCTATATCATTTATAGTATTTGTACTAACTGAATGCACCTGTGTATGAAATGTGCCTTATCTACTTGGAAGGTATTAATACATACACAGTGACACACACTAAAATCCACATGATATGTAAAATAGAGAGAGAATGATAACCTAACAAAATATATAGTTCACTCCTCAGTTTTTGTCTTAAAACTTGAAACTCACAGCACATGCCCTTGCCATACTTGAGTGTTGAGTGGCTGGCACACCTCTCTACTCCTCACAATTCAGCACTCATCGGCTGACCTCTTCTCCACCCTTACCCTGATAGCCATGTTCACTTTTGTGCACAGTTGTGTTTGAAAACATAAGCAGTGCACTGGGGAGGAAATCTGGGGTTCTGTCTCTTTAATGTATCACTGTTCAAACAAGACAGAAGCAGAGTAGACATTAATTGAGAAACAAAATTAATGGAAGCCAGTTTATATTGGTTGAAGTGGCCAGGAGAAAGCTGTATCTTTGAGCGAAATTAAGACAGACAGGGAGAGACCAAGACAGTTGACAAAGCGAGTGCAGGGGTATCACATGACCGCAACGCTCTCTCTCATGGCTTAGGTCTCCCAGAAAGCTTCGCCGGCTGCCAAACCCCAAACCCCTGCCTGTGAGGGATCAGGCATGTCACCAGAAACCTGCTAGCCGCACCACACTAACCTAGCGCTGAAAGGTTCCTACCAAAGTTATGATGTCTGCCCTCTGGAATTGTGGCCCACCGTCGTCTGATTTACTATCCTAAAACTGTCAGTCCTGCGCTCTTGACTTCTTTTTCTTCCAAACTCTTCCTCTGTTTGCACCTCTACAGGTATTTTCTGTCTTCAATTCACTCAGAATCCTCTCTAATTTTGCTATCACTCGGAATATTTCCCTGTCCACACACACACCACAAACACACACTTTTTCTCTTTCCCCTGCGTGTCTACATTTGACCAGGTTCTTATGAAAATAGAGCCCTTTTCAGCCAAAATCAGATCACCCGTAATCTGTTGTACAATCCCTACTCTTATAGGCACTGTAAACACAAGATGAAAAATGATGTGTGTGTCAGTAGTACCTCTTAGGTTTCACCAAGTACAGCGGCTGAAGTGTTTTCTCTAGGCGCTACCAGAGGCGTTATCCATCATCTGGAATGAGCTTTCTAATTGGGATTATAGGAACAAAAGTTTAAAAATGTACATTGAGGCTGATAGCATTACAAGGGCTTCTTTCACATGTAATAGGAGAGTGAATGTCTGTAGTAGTATGTTGGGATGTTGTTTGGCTAACGTGGCTAACGTATGCATGTTTCTGTGCTTGTGTCATTATATATGTCTACACGTGTTTGTTTGTGTATGTTTATGTTTGAGGGCATATGAAATGATATGCGTTTGTGTGTGTTTACGGTGAAGGCCAGGCGGGCTAACGTTAGTCCAATGCAGAGTGATTCTCGCTAGACTTGTTTATACTTCGGTGTGCAACTGCGTGTCCATTGTACGCAATCGTTCGCAGAGGTGATTGACTTTGTCCTTTTACGTAGGGTGCAGTGTCATTAAATCACATGACCTGACGAAAATGTTGCTAGCAGCCAGCAGGTACCAGCAGTTTTCACGAATTCATTGCAACAGTGACTGAAGAAGTGACTGAACAAGTATGTGTTTCATTTATTATTCCAATAACAAAAATTATCTTTAACTGAGCGAATTTGTCTCGCATTGCCTTCCATTTTCTCTTCCCGGATCTTTGCTTAAATATTCTTCCTCCAATAAGTCATTGTGACCTCACTGTTTTATAATGTTTTAAAAAGGACATAGAATGAAAACTGTATTTATTTTGGCATGGTGGAATAAGAAGAGTTTGGTACATGGTACATACCGTGAACCTCAAACACTGTTTTCTCTTACACAAATGACGGCAGTAAAACGGACCAATTCCAAATTCCAGAACCGTTGCAACGCAACATTCCAGAACAGTCGCAACGCAACATTTACGCCCACAATATTTAATTACTCCAGCATTGGGTTTTATTGAATCACCAACAATTTGAGACACTAAAGAGAAGAACATTAAAGAACATGTTTAACATGTTAATTCCACGGAATTTGTTGTTTACAATAACTGAAAAAGGGGGCATATCCAGTGCCATGAAAACCCTGATTGCCTTGGTAATTGCTTGAGCACGGTCCGACTTAGCTTGAAGCTTCATTTTAAAGACATTGGGAAGAGTTACTTGGGACATTTTTTGCCCCAGCCAAAGTTACATATCTTCTATGTAGACATCAGAGAACAATATAGAATACAGAATAAATACATTCTATCGCCCCTTTAAAGAGGGCTCATTCAAATGTTTCTATCGATGAACCTGTCTGCCTATCAGAGTTCCCTTGACACACAGGTTTGTGTGCATCCATTTAATCCAATACAAGTTGGACAGCAAATTGCTGAACATAAAATGCTGTTTATATTCCAAAAGTCAAATGCACATATCCAGTTTTCCAACTAACATTTCATAAATTAACAATGATCCTTTCTACAATTCACTTTTTCCATCTCCGTCTCTTTCTTACATATCCCCCCCCCCCTCCCTTTATTGGCCTCTTCCCCCCGTGGGGGTCCTAGTGGCACCTCTCAGCTGGTCCAGGGCCCCATATGCTCCAACTCCTGTTGTTATTGTTGTTATTTGGCTCTGCGGCTCATTTGACGTCTGGACCCATGACAGAGTCCAGGACCCCTTCCAAGTCTGTCTGCAGCCCCTCACTGTGTGCGTATCTGTGTCTGTTTATGTATACAAATGTGCGTGAGCGTATGCGTGTTACTATAAGATCAACTGAAATAAATACTTGCTTATCTTACAATGAAAATGCATACAAAATAAAAAATATTCAAAATATTCCAAAGATATTTGAAACAAATGTAATATCTGAAATCTTAAAACACATTGCGTGTCCCACTGTAATGTATCACATTTGATCTGTGGCCAACTGACCAATGAGCAGCCATCCCATTTTGCCTTACCACTCTGACAAGGTACAAGGACGTATTATCTCAGCTTAGCCTTTGCACACTTGGCAACAGCTAAAACCATAACAGTTAGTCTTTATAAAAACCCACTTTAGGCCAAAGCCCTGTTGCCCTTGGACACAAAGCAACACACTCAGGGCTTTCCAGACTTTTTCTATGTCGTGATTGCTCGGTTTCTGTGCCCTTTTCAAGACCCCCTCCTCCAATAGACGTTGGTTTTCATCGCTGTAGAAATGTATTCAGGGAGACATTTATCACTGCGCAGACTGCCACTGGAGACTGCAGTGGCGGCCATTTTACAGGCCCGGTCAGGCCAAACAGGAAATGGGGACCTCACTGTTAGAGAATGACATTTACATGTATATTTACATTTATTCACAGCTGTTGCGGAAAAGAAGAATTCCCAAATGACTTGGGGAAGACGACTCAAAAGGTCACAGACTTCTGCAATAAAGTTTCATTTTTATGCTATGATTTATCTCATCTCAAGATATTTACCATCCGCTAAACATTACCTCTCAAGCTACAGTTGATACAACACATACAATATCCACATGCATAGGCAACCAATCCTCAACTACTCCAGTTGAGTTGCTCAGAAGCCAGCAATCTGATGAAAAACCCCTCAAGCTATTAATTGGAAATAACACAAATTCACAACAGGTTTCAAAGATTTAAAGGCCGTATGGACAACTTTTTTCCAATGTAGTGACATATTTTATTGAAGCGAAATCAAATTGGTTGAAAAAACAACTACAGATAGTTATTTTAGCATATAGCTGATCTATGAAAGCAAATCTTGTTTTTGTATCGGCAAAACGTCCATATTATCTTTTTTTTTTTTTTCTGACCCGGGTAAGGAGAAATGTGCAGGGAAAAGCAGGACTCACAGTTGATTCAGCAGTACCACACAGCCTGTAAGGGCTTTAACATGTCTAAAATAAAATAAAAGTAGTATATAAAAGCATCTATATTAGCTTTGCGCTAATAATCATTATGACATTGCAGACATACTTCTATTCTAAAAGGTGGGGAAAAAAGCCTTCATATTTATCGTTAAAATACAATTCACATTGAATGTTAGAAACATAGCTTGGACGTCACAAGACTAAATGCTGTTTAAGATACAAAAAATACATTCAATATCCTGTTCTTGCCATGTTGGAGAAAACTGCCCATGTTGGAGAAAAATGGCGAACAAAATAAATGCAAAAAGCCTGCTGTGTTGAAGTGTAGATGTGATGCTCATTTCCCTCATCTAATGTGTTGAATTACACAATTACGTTTTTTTCCTTCAAAGAACTGCAGCTGTGATAATTCCTTGTTAATTACATTAGCTAACACATTTTAAAATTTCAATAATTCTCCCAAATAACATTTCTTATCTCAAGAGATGCAGATGGCAATGATTCAATAATGAAGGAGATGAGGGGAGTGAAAAAAAAGTGTTTGATAATGTGGTTGGCTCTCCCTTGTATTGCAAATTTTTATAAATGAAACCTCTACTCCCTCGTTTTATTTTATTGCTTAATTATTTATGCCTGGCCCTGACGTCAAGTCAAGTTTATTTGTGTAGCCCTTAATCGCAGCTTCAGTCTCAAAGGGCTTCACAGGCCCACATTACACAAAGCACAAGCGACACCCGCTAACCTTACCCCAAAATGAAACAGAGGTTGTTGTCTAATGGGAAGTCTCTGTTAGGAGAAGATGCAGTTTTATTAGCTCCATTCTGAGGCTTTTTAATGTTGATACTCTAGCCAACAGACGACTGTCAATACCTGGGCAGAAAAGCTCAGAGCAGAATGATAAATGATACCTTTTTTATTCGCACAATCCAAACACACCAAGCATATGCACAAACGCATGTTTCCACAGATACGCACACACTCCAATGCATGCTCACACACATACAGTAGGCTACTTGCGCGCACCTTCGCTGCGTTCCCATCGACATTCTGTTTGCCAAGTTCAGAATTTGGCCTTGGAAACCACAACACACCCCAACCCACCCCCTTCTCCCCTTCATATCCCTCTCAGGAGCCAAAATGGCGTCCATAAATCAAGGTGCTAGATGTAATCTGCAGTGTCCAGAATGCAAGGGGCGAGGCTATGGAGCATAATGCGACTGGTTCTCCATTGTCATTCAGACCCAGGCAGCAGCACGGAGCGAGTGCCTGCACCTGATAAGGGCCCACGCACACAGAGTAATAAATCACTGGCCATGCCAACGGTTCCTCCACTGATTTCACACTGAAAGAGAGAGAGAGAAAATGGACATATGAGTGTTAACGAGTATAAAAACTCTGGTATGAAGTGGCAGAAGGAAAAACGACGTCTGGGAATGAAAAAGCGACTGAGCGCAAGGAAGAAGGAGAACGACAGGAATATAAAACAGAATGGAGGGGGGGTGATAGATGGACAAATTATTCTCCTATCTCATCGGGCAAGAAGTCTCTCCAGCTGAAGGCCTGACCTTCAACAAATAAACACCTCACTCTTCTAGAGAGCCCTGCCGGCGTCTGGGCTGGGGTGTCAATACAAAATCTGTCTCAGTCTAAGAACACGTAGGCCTAAGAATATTTATTACAGAGAGAGCTGGTTATTTCTGTATTTCACTTGTGAGTTGAGCATGTCTACTCTTCAATCTGAAACCCAACAGAATACACCTCTTTGATCAGCATGAAAAACATGTGCACAGCATGTTTTAATTGTTAGTTATGCTTTAGTCACTGTAAGTGGGCTCAGGCCATGTGCCACAGAGAGCAAAGAGTGGGGTTGTACTCGATCGGTCTCAGATAACGTAATTGTGAAGGTCTTAGACTTTTGGGGCGAAAATAGGACTGGAGGCAGTTGTAACCGTATGTCCGACTTGTGGTACGCTGTATTGTAAGGCATATGCTAGGCTAGGGGCTCTGTAACCCTGCTTGCTAAAGATTAAGATATCTATTAATCTGGCTGCTCAAGTGAGAGATTATATGATGTTTGCTTTTAGATAATCATTTTACACAACCTATTCTTACTTAGATAAAAGCTCCAAAATAACTTAATTACCTTATATTATTAATTATCTTAGAAAGAATGAAATAAGAGCAGACTTTAATTTATGATATTCCTGTGTTTATTTTGAGATCCAACCTTACGCCAAAGTCATCAACCTGAATATGCAGTCGACAACTTTCCTATCATCGATTTAATCTGAAATCCTGGCATGAAGTCACAGGATCTGTTGAGGAATCATACAATAGAGAGCACTCCAGCCTTCCCACCTACACCAGGTCTTTGTGTCATCCTAATCATCCTACCCCCGCCGGCCCAGTTCGAGTGGCAGGTCTCACTCTCAGCACAGCCTCTATTCAATCATCCCCTTATTCCTTATTCATATGCTAAACCCCTATAGCAGACCCCCTTTGGCCAAGTGCAGTGCGTGGTAGATGTTAACACGTGTAATCCCCCATTAACGCGTACGAGTCAGAGAATCCTCCGCGGACGCCCACTCTCCCTCGGGATTAGCCCTCTGAGAGCAGAGGGGTTGATGGGTAATGGTTCAGAGTAGCTCCTCTCGGTATCAAAAGGACCCCTCTCTCTAGAAAAAATCTCAGTTGAGATCCCCGAGGGTAAGGCGGCTTTCCCTTCAGAAAATCTGGAGTGTGAATCCAGCGAATTGGGAATTTTGAGGGAACAGTGAGATTTATAAGATGTTTACTCATGTGTCTCTATCCATAGGGCATTAGGCACTGCTCCTATATGAACTGTGATGATAAAATAACAAATGAAACCCTCCAAGTTGAATAATGTATTCTTGGTTGCGGTCACTGTGGTTAAGACACTATTTATGGATTCTCTTCATATCATATAAAAGTTGATTTCATCTACAAAACCTTAACTTCACAGCCGAGAAAGCTGTTGCACATGCAAACAATGTTACCGGCACAAAGGACAGGAGCGAAACAGGTGACGAAACAACCTGATCCCAATACTACTATTCTGATAACACAGACGCTCAAGAATATTTACTACCCGACGGCGAGTGATAATGGTACATGATTTAATATTTCTGTGATTAACTATGAATTCTGGGTAAAGGTGTGGAGTGTGTGTTATTATTTAGCGACACATATTGCATAATGCTTTGCCTTATAAATAAAACACAAATTAACCTCCCTTGTAACTGAACACAACTATCAGGAAATCAAACATTAATCACACGCTGAACACACAGCAATGTGACTCCACCACAAACAGGATAGCGGGGTCACCAGCAACACAATATTCCTAATTCGGACGGATGGCATTACATGGCATCAACAGGGTGGGGGTGTCAAACAAACGTGTTAATTGCAGTCACCCTTTCATAGCGGGCCAAGTTCTTTGCACATGAACAACCTCACATCATCTACGGTGAGAAAGGCCTCGGCTGAATCAGCGGTTACATCATGTCTGTGGAGAGACCGTGTTTTAGGCTGGCCTGTCTGCGCACTAGACCTGCAAGCACGGCTCATTGGGTTTCACGTTATGTGCCCTAATCCGCCCGGAGACTATCAAAGGAAATATTAGATGGAAGACCTTGAAAGGTTTTGCGACATTGTAGACCGCTGCTCCTGCTGGCCTGGTTTCAAAGCCCTGGCTTGGGTCAAAAAAGGAGGAGGTGCTGATTTTATGGCTGTTGGGTAATTTTAAGCCACTGGGGACTATGGGAGTCAGAGAGGAGTTGATCTGGGTTTATTAATGGTAAATATAAAACATTTGCTTACAAAGAAAATTGCTTTTTATTGAGCTAAATTTTAATTCAGGGACATACAAAACTTGATGAGTAGAACAATATGAGAACTTACAGACATTATGAACCATTTGACAGTTTATTCTTACATTTTTAGTTAAAATTAGAGGTAACATTGGCACATGTGCAAGGGATCTGATTTAACCAAACACTACAATAACAAAACAATTGTGAATATATTGGATAGAAGTTACCTTCACAAAAATACAATATATACACCCATAGGTTCATACCTATAATAACAAACAACAAAATAGTACATTTGCCAGAGAGGATTATGAAACTCCAACGTGTGATGATCCAATGTCTCTAGTGACTGCAAACTAATATGAAGTCACCAAAAACATGAAAGTCAGAGGGCGTTACTTCTTCTACAGACAGCGAAGTTCATTCTGTCTGTCTATCCTCTTCCCTCCCTCTTGCTCCAATCACTGAAAATGTGAAATTAGCTGAATCATGAGGACAATTAGATAAAGGCCCAGCATAAAGATGGCAGGATTGGGAAAATTAACTGATCTCAGACCCCCGAAAAAATCTGGTTTACTTTACAAAGCCTCCTCTGAACTCCTGCCAGCACTTCCCCTCCACTCCTTCTCGATAATTTCTCCTCGAGCAGTCTTATGTTTACACCTTGAAAACTCGCTGGATGATCAAGGGGGGAAGATTCGACCTGCACCATCGTGTCGCTTTCCTTTGTTCTGCCGGTGCGCTCGACTGAGCATCACACCTTAAAAGTAACATTAGAAATATATAATTGGTTGAAAATATGCAGGTCGTCCCTTTGAAGTGTTTTTTTCTTCTTGTTTTTTGTTCCCTGTGCTTGTCCTTCTGCCCACCATACTCTTAGCAAGTATGTGAAGGGGAAAATTGCCTTCTTTCTGTGTCTCTCATGTCAGAATGGTTCCAGGTTTTTTTTTTTTTACAGCAGGGTACTCTGCATTTTCCAAACAGTGCAGCAGGCGGAGGTTTACGGTTGGACTATTATGGCACAGGGCTGAACTGTTATACTTCACTGCTGTAAGGAGCTCCTCAGGGGGACATCACAGGACAGCCAAAAGTGAAAGTACATAATAATAATAATAAATAATAATAATAATTCTTCTTCTTCTTCTTCTTCATTTTATTCTTATTATTATTACCAAAAAAGTAAGTTTAAAGAACGAGGTTCCAGTTGAAAGGTTTATTCAGTAAAGAATGTTCAAGTGGGCCCATTATTATATTATATTATCTTAGCAGAGTCATCTCCTTCTCATCCTTACAGATCACTTGGTCAGAGTGTCCCATGGGTTCAGACATTAATAATTACCCCAAATAGACTTATATAATATAATTTTATTAGGATTGTGTTACAAATCTAGCAACATCATAAACCTTCACAGTAAAATTTTATGACGACAAAATAATCTTCTACTGGGACAAAATGTTATTACTGTTTGTTCTGTACCTCTGGTAATGGTACATGAGTGTACATGGTGGGCTTAGTGTTCTGGGGAACACCTATTCATGTTTCTGTATCACAGAAGCCTCAGTACAAACCAGCATATTTCAAACAACTGCTCTGTGTGCACCTTCCCAAAAAAGTTCCACAACCACTTAATTCTATCCTAAACGGTAGGCCTGCATTGTTTTTTAAGGGAAACAATACAGATTGAGCCCTTGTTTTTTGGGGGAAATATTATTCAGTCATTCATCTTGGTAAGGTGGAACATGAAGAGAGTTTTTAATAGGTACCTTTTTTCCTGTTTCATTGAAACATTTATCAAAAATTATTTTGGGTCATTATAAGTATGTTTGTTTGTTATTTGGTAGGGTGAGGACCTATGTACAAATTATTTGGGTATCATACACAATGAAACCCACAATTTACTAGTACTTCAATTAGCATATTACCTTAAGAGCTTAGCTTTTAATATAGTCACTATTCGTTCACTATTTACAGTATATCACTACAGTTTAATATTGACGTGATAATATTTCTTTCAAAATGTATGTTTTGTGTATGACTTTGTAGTTTAAATCACTCCAGTTTATTTAAACTTCCATTCCCCGCTAATGGAAGCTCTTTTTTCACACCCTCCCCATTTAATTTGGATGCTGGTGTGTGATAGTGTCCCAGCAAGGAGGCTCTCCTACTTCCAATAAAGCTGGCACAACGTGGCACTTCACTATTAATATCCCACAATGCCACAACCACAGTGGTGGCATCTGTGTTCGCTCCTTTCCCTTCATCCCCACCCCACCCCACCTCCCCACCGCCTGTCCTACCTTCACTCTTCACTCCCCCTACTCCCCGCTCATCCTGTCCGTCTTGCCTGGATGTGTTCTGCAGTCTTGTGGTACGATACACAGCTTGGCGAAGGCCAGTTGAACCGTTGCCAGTGGCCACATGCCGGGCAGGCTATGTCCATCTTTGAGTTAGGAACAGAAATTTAACGGTATACGCTACTATCAGTCCCAAGGCCAAGATTTAAGAAAATGTGCGGTACAGTCTTTTGAGGGCAAAAAGTCCACCTATCATCGCAAATGCACAAATGAAATGTTCGTCACAATTTTGCTACAGTACATGATTTCAGTGATTTCAGTTCTTACCAATTGCTCTCACACCAAAGCCATTACCACAATTAATGTTCATTGCCCAAGCTAATACTCCATGCTATCTTCAGCTAGCAGCGGCCTACGCTTATGACCAGTTTCCAAAATGAAGAACAATTTGGACAACTGTCCGCTCGCTTATGGCGCTCACGTTTCATTAGTTTCACTTGCGCTTTAATTGATCTTTATTACCCTTGATTAAGATCATAATTAAACAGCAGAGAGCTGCTCAAGCTAGCAGCCATCTGGCAGGTTGGATGATGTGTGGGTTTATAGGTAGAGCGCCACCCGGATAGCCTGCCAAGACCTCAAAACGGCAGTTTGGCTTCCTCCCCAAGATGCATGTTTTTATGTCACAAATGTCTAGTCCTCCACTACTCAGTAAACCAATGCTTCTCTTAATTATTCTATTATTTATACAGTTTAAATATATTTTAATACTTTTTTCGAATGTTCTTTCAGCGTCGTCTGTCTATATTGTGAAGGGTAAAGTAATATAGAAACAGCAGTGTGGAATTGTGGTTAAAATGGTTGTTCTTTAACCACACAACATGGATTCAAAGCAATTTTGAAGTGTCCTTGAGCAAGGATAACCCAGTCGAAAATATCAGCATCCTAAAGCAAGATGCTACCTGTTTACTTGCTTCCTAACACATACTCACTGTGATTTTTTGATAAAGCGTGCATCTGCTGCATGACCTAATATTTGTAATTCTGGCACACTGTAGGGAAGCTACTAGGAGTGCTTGGTATTGGCTGTTTACTGAGCTAAGAGACATTTTGACATTTTGTTTACTGAGTTAAGTCTTTGTTACAACTGACATAATCTTTTAATCTTGCTATGGCTTTTTAATGGCGTAGCATGTCTTCTAAAAGATAGCAATTATTGTGCATTAGCTTCTTTTTTTATTTTTTATGTTCATCTTTAAAAATGCAAATGGAAGATTTATTTTAGTTACTCTTAGATTAAAATAATAACTTCAACCGTCCTCGTAACTAAAAAAAAAACCCACCTGTTTCTGTGTTTCTTTTAAGTGCCTGCTTATGCGATTACCCTGGACTTGTTTAATGGCTAGGCAACATGGATTTAAGTCTATTTAGCTGAAATCCCCAAAGAAGACTTCATTACAGGGGAGAATTAGCACCATAAACTTTTGACCTTCACAAATTGAATAAGTTGAGCTAGGCAAAGCCGAGGGTTAGGTGAGCCTAATTTGGAGCCTTTGA
This sequence comes from Percopsis transmontana, assembly GCA_025447815.1. NCBI lineage: Eukaryota > Metazoa > Chordata > Actinopteri > Percopsiformes > Percopsidae > Percopsis > Percopsis transmontana. Next base: position 943,517 of record JAOEHI010000007.1, on the reverse strand, counting down.
GTGAGGGGCTACGGCACCCACATATGGCTTGGATCGACTTGATTTGGTCTCCGTTACCCCCCTAAAAGCATAAACAACCTATCCTAGCTGATCAACTTCAATGGATATTTCTGCGGAGGAGATGAATATGAAAAGGAGCTGATAAGAGCATGTGATAAGGCGAGGCCATGCGACCCAGACATTTAGGAAGTGGGAGCCACCGCCGGGCAATTGTACCCCTCCGTTGGCCCTTGCAGCGGCATGATGAAAAAGGCTCCACCACGGATCAAAGGTATCAATAGTCATCCCGGCCGAAAGGCCACACAACAACGATGAAGAAGGGCGGCATTAAAAACATCTACAGTACTTTACATTTAGATTTTCTTCGGATTATGTTCTCACTCGCGATTTATGATCATTCCGATTTTTATTGTTCTGCCTCTGCGCTGCTCAAATCGAGTTATGAACTTAATCAATCCGTGCTCTGCTGCATTGACTGTTTTATGATCATACAAGGTTTTATTGACCTGATAACCTTAGAGGAAAATGGCTGCATGTTCGACCAGGAATGGGAGACAGGACCCAGTGGAAATACAGAGCTCTGTGACTGTCTGCCTTCTCAGCAGCACCTACTAGTTATACGCATCGTAAATGAGAACTGACGTGGGCTAATTTCTTCTGGTTGCGTTCCACGATCCCTTCGCCGTCATAGACCGACAAATAAGTCCATAAAGACAGTCGTATATGATAGTTGGTGTGGAGGTCTGGGCAACGAGGGAGGGAGGGTTAGGGGGCTGAGACTGGAAGGGGAGTGATGGATGAGGTGAGATCCCCTCGCAGTCCCTCTCTCTCCCTCCCATTCTCATTCACCGTGGCCTCCTCCATCGCCTACCTCGGGGATGTGGAGAGACGCGCGCACATTCCTGACCTTCGCGAGGCAACAAGGCACTGTTTCTACAGCTGCTTGCAGAGAAGGCTTCACCTTTAGGGAGCCTGCCAGTTATCCTGTAGCAGCGATAGGGCGGATCTTCTCTGGCAATGGATGGAGCCGCCAGCATACGGGTGTATGGGGTGGTGGGCAGGAAATAAATAATAGTGTATTAGTGAATGGAGAGGTAAAGAGATGAATGGAGAGATTAATTCAGGTTGGTTTGTTATATTCAAAGAGACTTGGGTTAATGGGTTAGCCAGCGAGACTTGCTCGCTGGCTAACCCATTAGCTAGCTAACATGCTAGATAGACAGACAGACATTTGTTGCCTAACTTTTCCCGTTCTCATATTCTCTCTTCCAGCTCTCGCTTAATAATATCACTGGTGTCCAAGTTGTATGAGAACACCAAGCCCTACAGTGGCCCCTTCAGCATTACCACATATGGCATTCCTTATATCATTACTTCCATTAAGTCATTAGGACGGAGTCTAAGCGAGGCCTGTTAGTTAGTCACATTAAAGAGTTAACACTTTCCCGACGGTCTGACACGTCCTCCGCAGCCGACTGACACATCCCTCCGTCCCTACAATTAGGAAAATGGCTCTTAACAGGTCCACTGTTTAGTAATGGTCTCATTTCTTCCCCCTCGCTCAGACGAGAGCAAACTACAAGAAGATGTCCCCATTAGCTGTTCACGCCGAGGCTAACCCCCTGAACCCATTTCAGCGCGGTCTGATCCCACCCCACCCCACTTTGTAATGGCCTCAATAAGCCCGAGCATGGAGCGGCCCACCTTTTATAGGTCTTTAACATATTTTTGGAGACCTTTGATCGCGCCACCATCATTTTAACTGCCCCCTCATCTCTGAGAGAATGAAGGATGGTGAGAAGATACGCTGGGAGAATAACACGGCCGCGCTTTCATCTCCGACGCCGCCATCCATCCGACCCCCACCCCCCCACCCCCACCCCTCCCCACACCAGTCCTCCATCTCTTCATCTCACCCCCACCCCTTCCATCGGCCCTTCGCCCCCCCGCCCCCCACCCACACCGCTTCTCTGACCAAATTAAATTGAAACCAGATGGACCGGGCCTGGGCTGTGCGTTGTGTCAGACTGTCATGGCGCATTAACCATGAATTCACATTGAGACGGTCTGCCTGGCCGGAAAAACTAAAAAAGAAAGAGGGAAAACGCGCACGAGAGAGAGAGAGAGAGAGAGAGAGAGAGAGATGGGAAAAGAAAGGGGGGAGGAAAGAAGGAGACAGAACAAAGGAAAGGAAGAGAGCGAGAGAGAGAGAGTGGAAGAGATGGAGGGGAGATTGAAACAGATGAGTGGAGTGCACTCCTGCTGCCAACGGCTCAATTCTACTGATCACACAGCTGGCAGGGGCCAGTGATATGAATGCCACATGACACCGTCCTCACATTAGGACAGGCAAGCCCATGGGTGGTGCCATACCTCCACAGACACGACGTTACACAGCACATAAATCTGAATCTAAATCCAATAATTGTTCGGTTAACATCTGCCTGTCCCCAAGAAAGGTAAACCCTCCACACACTTTTTCTATTTGTATCCACTTACATTCGCCTGAGGGGTTTTGACCATTTCAAGGATGTATAAGGATTCATTGTCTGTTCATTGGACAAATGTATTCTAGTGTGTTTCCAAAACTGATCCATAATAGCTGAAATAAAGTGATATTGACATTTATTGAACTCTTGATTTGATATAGTTTCTGTATCTCAACATAAATCTACATGATGGTGTTCGGGATGGAATAATATTTTTGGTTGCCGGTATCCAATGAGCAGGAAACGATAGACCTAAGTGTTTAACAAATGTTCAATGCTTTGGGAACAGAAAGAATTAACTCGCAAATAGCTTTTTGTCATTCAATTTATGATAACAGTGCAATACTGAATACAATTACAAAATTAATAGAAAATTTAAATTTAGTGCATTGTAATTTTATTCGCTCAACAAAACAAAAAAGTTCACTTTCTCCTGATATAACCTTTCCCTTGCAGCGATAGAATGTAATACCCTCAGAGATAGCGAAACATTTATCTTCCATTTGCAGCCCAAGGATCAACGCTCCACTTAACCTCCCAAGAGATGAAATTACAAGTTTGACTTCAACCAGCGATATTGTCTCATTGCAGGTGTCATTACCCCAGCTTATAATTGACAGAAGCATTAACATGTCATTAACACATAAGCTTAGACTTATATTTGAACCTTTTAATGAGGCCATCATTCAACATTAATAGATTAGTTATCGCGCGTAATGACTGAGGTGTCTTTGGCTGTCCCCCGTAGGTCGGCATAAAGAATACTCAGCATAATGTTGGCGAAGGGAGATCGCTGCTTAGGGAAATGAGAAGAGAGGCCACGCGGGGCCAACGTCAAGAGGCACAGGTGGTCGCTGACTTCCATGGAGGAAGCGTAAGGTGAGAGGGATAATGAATATGAGAGGCCATGTATGTGGTATGCAAATCGACGTGTCGTCAAAGTAAGTCGGGAAGTGGCCGGAAGCCGTTATCGTTTAGGACATGACGAGACACGTATCTGAACGTTACATGAGAAACTACTTTCGGAGACACTGACCATTTCAAATTTGAAGGTGTATTTATATATTTTTTATTAGGCGAAGAACATTATCTAAGAATTGTCTTTTTTCATGTGAATATAGAGAATTGGTATTCAAATATTACTGTACATGAATGTATATCATGCGTTTTTGCTTGTTGAATGAAGATTATTTGGGTGCCAACGTACATTTTACTATTGATTTCCTTCAATGTATTGACTTCTCCATCCTGAGTGTTTGCACCCATGCCACATACTAATCAGTCTAAAACTGGAGCTCTAATGTGGTCTTGTTTACGCCAGGCCTTGAATTAAAGACTACAATTAATCTCCCAGAATGCCTTCTCTCACCTCGGCCAGAGCGATGATTGATTAAAGCTGCCTCGGCATGGCAGTAGCCAGCCCTAGATAGAGTTTCACCACAGGCTCTGTGATTGGCCCTTGTGCTGGACTCGTGGCTCATGGACCTTTTGAAGCAATCACAACTCCTATTTTTCTATCCCCCTCCTCTGATGTGAAAAGCAGGTAGGTGCTCCCTGACCTCCCTGTCTTTTCCCCTTCCCTCCATCTCTGAGTCCTAACGGACTGTGTGATGGATAGTACTTTACTCCTCTGAAACACATTGTTTTCTTTAGCGCAGCAGGGTATTCAATTCGCAGAGGTCTGGACGTTGAAGTATTATGGAGATCTATCATTGGAGAGGCACTCTGGTGCGCATGTAGCTTCCTCCAACAGAAAGAGCATTTGTAAGTGATCGCTATACAGAGGCCAGACCTGATTCACCTTCTTAGCATTTATTTTGTCCTCCTTCTAAGTCCCTAACTGGCCATTTAGGCCTCCCTTTCAGTCTTTTAGTGGAAAAAACACAACAAACTTTTACACAAACTGTTAAGGAAATTAATTCATGAAAAGGGGGTAGTGTGTATTATTTGGCCACTGAGAGGCAGAGGGATACGGAAGGTCCCCCGCACGACACTCACATACATGGGGACTCCCGGGGGTGCGTGCGCACGCATGAACTGCACCCGAGTAGCGGTATCACGCAACGGCACACCGTAGACCTTACACACCATTCCTTTAAAAAGAAATAAAGGAAACAAAAATGCTCAGGTCTTTTAATGCGGCACGACCTGTGTCTACATGATAAGCACCGCTCCTTGTGGACTACAGCTACAAGTTGGACTCCATCATTATCAGCTCATCAAGAGCCCACACTCAGAGCTCTTGTCTCTGGGTGCCTCCCGGTAAAGCAACCCCCTTTGTGGTTTTCTCAAATTACTGTGTCACAATTACCCAAATGGACGACTTCCAAAGAGGGATTACCCGGCCCAAATCTCCCTTTTAGCACCTTGACGCACAAGTCAAACTGTGGCCGCATTTGTTTATAGTGGCAGATGACAACCTTGAACCCATAAACGCTCAGCGGGACGGGGCAACGAAGCTGTTTGGAAAGGCCCGCCTCGCGGCGTTTCCACTGCCCCGTTCCCCTCGGGAGAGACAGAACACATATACAGAGCGCGTGATATGTTTTACATGCCCTGCTCTGCGGGGACGCACGGCTGTTTCAGCGGCGCTGATGGAGTAGGCATGCTGGCTTCGTTGAAACAGATTGAAAATGATGTGAAACACAAACAGGACCCATTGACTTTAGAAATGCCTGGACCGAAAAAAACGAATATACTTAATAAATAGCATATCGCTTATTTGTTTTTCTGGGAATTTTATGCGAGTGTGAATGTGATATGCGTTTTAATCCACGTCAATTTACTATAGTTTTGCTTAAAAGGTTTTTATGGTGGCTCTCACACACATGCAGAGACCCCCCCCCCCCCCCACACACACAAAAAAACACACCAACAACCACAACCACCACACGGCGCCCCAGCCGTG
>JAOEHI010000007.1:901849-928412 GCA_025447815.1 Percopsis transmontana | reverse complement strand
GGGCGTCTTAATTTGGCCCCGGGCGGGGGGGCGGGGGGGGGGGGGGGGGGGGGGGGGGGGGGGGCTGCAGTATCACAGATCTGATCCAGTCCAGCCAGCCTGGCTTGGCTCTGCCTCTCCCCAGCCTCTCCTCTCCCTGCCCACAGACTCCCCACAGCTGGCACGTAGCACACAGCCGTCACTGTGCAGCCCAAGGTTTTACAAGTGTGCCGGATGAGCTCATGATACAGCCTGAAAATGGCAATAAGTACATTTTACTTACTACATGCTAAATCCATGACAAATACAGTTCTCAATGAACTCTTTACAATATTAGCAATCCCATATTAATAATCAGTGCTGTAATCGTTGCTGCAGTGCAACAAAGCAGACATTTTGTCTTAATTATTATTAATTTATAAGTAATAAGTATTAATTTTGCGATATTGCTAAAACTGAGAATCAGACAATTCTGTAGAGCTCTGTAGTGTATTACAAAATGAGATTACAGTGCAGAGGTGAACCAGGGGGTCTAGAAATTGTGCATACATGAGTAGTACAAGCTAGTATGATCTGTACAGTGTAATGGGCTCTTGTTGCAGTTATGGCCTGGGAGATGTCAACAGTTGGACAATCAATAGAAGCTAAAAGGTCAAATATGTTTTACAGGAAAAAGTACTGTCTTACAAATACTGAAAAAATTTGTCGGTCATGACGTAAAAAAGTATTAAGTATATTATTAATGTGGTTGATATGTAATAAGGAAAACACAGAAGCACTTAGATAAATAGATAGTTTATTATTATATTTTTATATATTTATTATATTCCATTAAAAATATTTGTACGTACACATTATAATCAGTAATTCATGTAATTATATGATACAATATATCACTGTTTTATATATTCAGAATCTTTCTGAATTAAATATTATTACTAACCAATGTATATTTGCCTCATTTTAATGCAAATTAATCTAATTAAAAGTTGTTTTCACAAAATTAATTTAACAAACTGATAAAACAGGCACTATTACATTTCCTATGCATATATTAATTTAATAATATCATTAATAAGTATAATTACAATAACAATGTGGCAATTGAGGAAAACCATTCTGATATTTAACTATTTGAACAAAAGGAATAAATTATGCTAAATGTATTATAATATTGTTGTTAATGATGAATTCCTATTGTTAACAGACATTAATATGTGCCATGATAGATCACCTCTAGTACAACATGATTCTTCATCAGCATGTTATAATTGCTGCATGGCTTGCTGCTGGCGAGACAATTAACAGTTTTGTTGCAAATGGAGAAGGCGGCAAGACATAGAGACATTACACAAATTATACAGATGAGCCTCTACCCACATCTTTCCTACAAGATCAATAATTGTGGAACGACAGCAATCACACGGAGAGATCTTAATGAAGGGAGACTTAACAAGGCAAGGCCTGCATGCTCGTTGAAGTGCAATTAAATACATTCTTACAGTAACTGCCTTAACTTACACTTGGGAGAAAAGGAATGTATGCACTAACTGAATTAATGGGAAGAATTAAAAACATAGTGGGAAAACATTCAAAATTCTTGTTATTGCTAAATCATTTAGGTTTATTCGCATCGATATCCACATGCTAAGGCAAGCTTTCCCAACTGTACAACCGTGGATCACCGTTCACATGGAAATCTACCGATCGGGGACCAACAGCACATGGTTGTCAGGGTTACAGCACCCCCTGCTGGTTTTGGCCGATTGGGACATCTGCCCATATGCCCCCTAGGCTCCACTGCTACCCTTAGCTATCCAGACTCCACACTGCCTGCCAGGTTTACAAATACAGAGAGACTTCATAGCTGTACAAATAAGGGAGATGATGGTTTGATGAGACATATGACATATGACATATATGCTTCCTGTTGATGTAGCTAAGGCATTTCACCTTCTATCTATCAAGAGGGGTCGTGTACCGTAAAAGTACTGTACATGGAAGCCATATCACAATTAGGCTAAATTCACTAACCGTTAACAAATGTTAGGGCTACTGCAAATCTTTTGGTAGTAAATAAAAAACATCACATGACAAGGAGAGGTTAGCATACATTACATAATGAGCATACCACCTTCTATACTTACTTGCTGTATTAAAAATCAATAGCGATACACATTGCCCAGATTCCTGAAAAGTGGGATTTGAGTCTTGAGAAGTTTCAAATCTGACTTTGGAATACTAACAGTGAATATTATTATCAGAGTATCTCCATTCCACTGACTATAGTCTGTCTAACCATGACCCTCACAGTTCAGCCTGGTTTCAGAACAAACCCAGAAATATCTAACTGACACAGTGACACTGCTATACCTCCCATGTATGGGGAGAAGGGTTACGCTCCGGGGGGCCGTAGGTCTTGTCGTTAGCCAAGAACAGGCTGATTTCTCTGGGTTACCGGATGTCTCCTGTGACTCCGCGGCGGAGCGGGGCTGTTCTGTTGTTTCATTATCACAGAGGTTCACATAGCATGGAGAGCCGCCATCATTATCCATCAGGCTTAATGAGACCATCCTGCTGCTGTAAAGGTCAGGCAATTACCGCCAGAGCAGTTTTCATCCTCGCAAATGCGAGGAGGTTGAAGAAGGATTGCTGCAATATAGACACACAGACGCACACAAACGAAAACTTGGGCAGGGAACTCGCATACACAGTGTGCCGTAGAAGTCTGTATGTTCCAGGCGACCTGCCTAGAGTGTTAAAGGTTTTATTTAAAATATATAAAAATACGTTTAGAGACTCCAATCAGTCCTCTTCACTGTTTCCCTGGTTTCTATTTTGTAAATGTCTAGTTGACACCTATTAAACACCTGACCATTCTTTCAGTCTGTAATTGTGATTAAAGGCTGTGGCAATAGACTGGACTTAAAAACATATACAAGGTAGAGGGAAACCACTGAAGTTAGCTGCTTCTGTGTAAAATATAATGTAGTTGTTGGATATCTATCTGATGTTTTCCTTGGTTGCTTTATTGCCAGGTTTTTTTATGCCTTGGCAAGAGAGCAGGTGTCTTTACAGTCATCTGTGTCATGTGCAGTACATGACAGGCCTGTAATTGGATCAGGCATTGGACCTTTGATCTTAGGCATATGACATCACCAAGAGGTTTAATATGTGTGCGTATGTGTGTTTGTGTTTGCCAAAAGGCTGCCACCATAACTCTAATAAGACACAATGTGTCTATAGCTTCTAACAGAAAGTTTAAACAATAAACAGCATTCATCAACAAGACACATTTATTAATCGATACCACAATTCAGTATTGGTGCACACTATAGGTGCAATTCAGTATGGGTGACAGCATTGGAGAAAATACGTAAACCACAAACCACCATGCATCACTATTTGACATGTCAGCATGAATTGGTTAAACCTGTCATGCAAGAAACATCTTCAGTGTTCCATTGGAAACTTTCAAAGGGTTGGAAACTTACATGTTGCTTCAGCTTCCAATGCAACAACAACAACAGAAATATGGACCTTTTATTACATCATCTTTGATTTTTATATACAAAAAGTGTGACTTACTTACAGTATGAAACACGTTTTACACTGCTATGTTTGTCTTCATGAGGCAGTCTCCAAGAAGAAAAATGAATTAGCATGGTTTACAATGTTAATAAAAGTCACAGATGTATTCACCATCACGTCAAAACCCTGTACCCAGTTTTCTGTCCTTACAAGCGCCATCTTGTTTCCGATGCCACTAGCAAAACTAAGGTAACTTTACGAATCTCTCACAGAGACTCTGAGCGACTGGTTCCAGTGTTTTAACGGCTGGATTAATGGGGTAGCAAGAGGGGCCATAAATTTATAATATAACCACTGAACATACTTGCCAGGACAATTAAGATAACACAACTGGATATAGGCCCCATGAATCGCTGTGGTAAAGACCGATGGCTGTCTCAGAGAGACGTGCCCTTGGGGCTCCGGGCTGGAAATTGCCGCCTCCGTTCTTTGTATACGAGCGGCCATAAACCCAATACAATCACACATGACTGTTTGCTATAAAGTAAAAAAGACAGGTATTTTGAGGGCATGAAAGACAACCGTGTTGTTCAAGCATATCTTTAGTGTATTTCTTTTTATCTCTGAGGTCATTTTGCCTGACAAGACACCACTGTCTATAGTCCATAGTTTAGTTGGAGCTTGACATTTCAAATATAATTACAGTTGCTACAGTGTTCAAAGGTCAATGGACTTGTCTGTTTTCAGTGGCTGTCATTAAGCCGATGAGCTTATGTAACAAGCGCTTCATACATAATTAGCTTAAGACATAGTATTCTGTTTGCAGCACATTAAAGGATATTCTCAGGTATGGTAACAAGTAAATAATCCCCTGCGCGGATAAAATAATGACTAAACTAATGTTGAATTTATTCACATTATACCTGAAACATGAATAAAGTAGTGGATGTTAATCATGAAAACTGCCGCTGCAGTTGCAATATTGTGGGAACTGATATGAAAGCAACATACAGATCATTTTTCAACATCTTCACAGGTTTGCCATGTTCGTTGGCCCGCCTTATGGCAACCCCCGTCATCTCGCTCAATAAATGAGCGTGCCTCCTCATTTTTGCCATTTGTGGAACGGCGATGCCTGTGAAACAAAAAGAAAAGAGTGATAAGAGAGTGAAAATTATATGGAGGGTTCGTAATGAAGATGAAAAGACTTCCTCCGGTTCTTAATGAAGATGCATGCCTGCACTTCTGACACAATACTAATTACGAGCTAGAGGTTTCCATTAATAGCTCATGAAATATTAAGTTCCATTAGCTAATAAAAGCACATTGCAAAAAATAACTCACTAGAACATTCCAAAGCAGGTAAAGGAGGAGAAAGGATCTAATGGGCTTCTGACTACATAATACGTCTCACAGATTACGAAGACTGTGACAGAAGCTTCAGTAAGAAGCTCTATCATAGCCCTTGTAATTATAAACACTAGAACTGGAGTGATATTTATCCAGGGAACTTTACATTCATCCTGGTTAATGCCCTACCTTGCCCACTTATCACAACTTAACTTGACAGTTCATGATACATTTCACCAATGTGAGCGATGCAATATCAGGACATTCAACTGCACCGATATTTGATAAATACTGTATGTCTCCACTGTCTCAGGGGGCTTAAACACTCCTCCTACTGCTCTCATTCAGTTCATACTGGACACCTCACAGAACTGGATTAAAAAGGGGTTTCAATCATTCAAGATATCATTCCATTCATCTAGATTCCCCTGGTCAGTCTATTACGTGGAGAGAGCACACTATACACCACAAACTAGTATATGCTAACATGCACACTATACACACATACAGAAACTCATTTGGCATTCATCAGCAGTTGGCGCTCAGCCACAGACACTTACAGTAGCTCTACTAAGGAAGCAAACCATTTCTTCTCAAACCATATCTTAATTAAGTGAGGCGGTTTAAACAGAGAGAAACCCATTTCTCAAATGCATCCTCCCCTCCACCGGAATCCAAGAAGAAGAATTACAGGCGATATTAGATAATTAATCATTAATGGTCAGCCAGTAATGATCCTGGGTCTTGCCGTTATTGGTAAATTATAATGAATGATCCCTCGTAAAGCTTGGCCCTGGCCGGGCCCCTACTGCTCCAAGGCCCCTGCAAATGAGAGTGAAAAGCCCCCTAGTCAGCAAGTATGGGCAGCCCTGCCAAGCGCCCGATTGATTTTCTTATTTTTGTCCCACCAGGCCAGGCCCTGAGGAATGAGTTTTAATTCACGCTGTGCATTATTAAGTCAGGTTCATTTAACGCTCGCCTGGGCTCACGGACAAGAGGATACAATACCAAAACGGGGAAAGACTTCGGTTATGCTATTGCTAGCACAAAGTGTGTGTGTGTGTGCGTGCATGTGTATTTGAATTTGCGTGTTGTTAAGTGATTGCAAGGTTGGCTTGTCCTTATACCAGACATCAAGTGTGTTTGTGGACGTACTTGTTGGATGGTTTTTCCGTGTCTTTTGTGTCAGCCTGTGTGTGTGTGTGTGTGTGTGTGGTTCTGTGGGTTATTGCTAGGTGACTTTTGTCCAGCTGTGTGTGTTTCTCTTTAAGTCTGTGAGTGTGTGTGTGTGTGTGTGTGTGTGTGTGTGTGTGTGTGTGTGTGGTAGTCATGGCTGTTCACAGGACCTGAATGGCACCTGTCAGGCCCTTGATTAACGAGGCCCTCTGCCCTTCAATTCCCCAGCCTGTCACTCAGAGAGAGAACATTAATCTTCATCGCCTGCTTGTCAGGTCAGGGCCGGAGCGTCTAAGGCCAGGACGCCAGTGTGCATGTGTGTGTGTGTGTGTATACAAGGTGTTTGTATGTGTGTTTGGGGGCAGGGTGTTTCTGTTCGTCAGTGCATGTGTAGGGTGCGTGTGTGTGTGTGTGTGTGTGTTGGGTAGGGGGTAGAAGGACAGAAGGGATGTCTGTTTTAAATCTATTTTTCCTCAGACCTTCTGATATTATTTGCATTGTTTATTATATATTTTAACATTCTCCCCATGTACAAACGCACACACACACACACACACACACACAAACAACAAACAAACAAACAATCAAACTAAGAAACAAACACACACGCACATACTTTCCTTGTGTGGGTTTTGGGGGGATGGTGTTGTAATAGTTCTAGGCTAATGTGTGTGTGTGTGTGTGCGTTCACATGTGTGCTGGAGGGTTGTGGTGAGAGGAGACAGATGGAGGACAGGGCTTCCTATGCCAATTGGTCCTCTCCGTCATCCAGCCCCGCCCCAGAAACCTTCAGCGCTGTCCCACCGGCCAACCAGGCGAGCCCAGCCACATGACCGCCAGCCAATCAGAGGAGCTGGCAGTTCAATTAGGGTGGAATAAAGGAACATTCATCATTCAATTAGGCATCTGTCACCGAGCCACAAAAGGGGGGAAAAACTTCCAGATCAAAACAGAGGAAGAGAGAGAGAGAGAGAGAGAGAGAGAGAGAGAGAGAGAGAGAGAGAGAGAGAGAGAGAGACTGGCAGACAAAGGTGGAAAAAGAGAAAGCATATTGGTTGAAGATGCAGACATAACTACATAAGAGAAGATTGAACGTTAAAAAACAGGGAGTCGAAATAGACTGGGGAAGGAGTAAAGGATGCATAAGTCGTTTAGAGGAAAGAAAACTGGGCCTGTATGTAGAATATTCATAATGTTAATTACTTTGCCATCCTGGTGACATTGTTATGACTAACAGCCTGATCCGCTGTAATGAGAAAGCTGAGAACAACAGGCTGGTTATCTACAGCCAAGGCAGGATCATGAGCACATCAGCCATCAGCCATCTCAGCCAAGTGCTCTGTAATCACCCGTCTTCCAGGCCTCACTGGGTTCAACAACAGCACTACATTTTACTAGCACCATAATATATAACTGTATACTGTGCAGTTTGGTCAGCCATATACATAGTCCCCAAATATTTTTAAAAACATTTGCTATTTAATCCTTAAAAAACATTGACTTTGTATTACCAGAGACACATTAGCAATCTTTCACATTTACTTTTCAGTCATTACTATTCATTCCGACAGTTATTTGCAGCAGGGTGTTTTTTGACTTTCAGAATCCAGAGTGCCAATTCTATAGTTCTGCCCATTAGTAAAACAACAGAAACTTATCCCCTTGTGTGAACTATTACTTAATATTTGTCAGTGGTGCTTTCTTCACTGGGTCCCTTGGTTGAATAAAGGTTAAATAAGTAAATATAACAATTTATTCTTTTCAGTAGTCTGTCTCTTCGTCTATCCTGCCAGCTGTCTCTAAACCCCTGTGGTACTGCCTCCTCTGTCTCATCCCCCTCTCTCTCCCTCCTTATTCAGCTCCTCCCCTCTGCCTCCCCTTCCACTGCAGTCCCCAAACAGGCAGGAAAATGATCCCTGGTAAATAATATATCAAGATAAATGATAATTGCCCCCATTTTTTTGCGTGTGTGTTCCGTGTCGTTTAATGAGTGCCATAAATTAGAAATGAATTCAGCTGACAGTGTTTGTCAGAACACGCCTGACACAAACACGTCTTGGCGTTCCGACAGTTAAAAGTCGGCACATCCAGCGAAAAGACGCTCTTGCTCCCAACTTATGCGCTCCTCTAACTGCAACTGTTGTTGTTGTGTTTTTCATTTCTATTTTCCAAGGGCATCTTAAACTGCTGCTACTTCCTGATTCCTGTCAGAGAAATGTTTTCGAAGTTTATCCTCTGAGGACACAGTCGAGGAGGTGTAAAGGAAAATAATAAGATGGTTTAACATGCACAAGTAAAAACGGATGTCAGGTTGAAACACGTGCACAAATTCCAACTGTCATTTAAAAGAGATGGACTCAGCTGTCGCGTCTGAAGAGGAATAGGCAACGCGTTACTATCCCAAAGCAGATGAACAATTAATACCTTAGCATTTCAACATTACATAGACAGAATTATCTATACTTTGGAAACGATTAAAAACTTAAAATTCATGTTCCCATTTAAAAAATATATATCGTAAACATTGAATATTTAATTTAAATATTTAAATATAATGTGATTTGGAATCAATTATTTTCAGACAATTGGACAACCACAGTTTCCTGGCTTTTACATGAAGGTTTTTACGAGAAATAGGAGCATATTTCTACGTCATGTATAAATATACTACAACAATGTAATAATCCTACAAGGTTAGGCTGTGAGAGCCTCATCACTTGGTCCCCATCAGACATCAAACAGGGGCCTTGGCTGTGGATCGCACACATGGGCGTCCCCTGAGATAGTCTGATTGAAACCTGGCAACAGGACATAACAGCTGCTTCAAACAAAAGACATCTGCATATTTCAGATTTGTTTTTCATAAATTAACACCGCAACCTGCCAAAAAATCTGGGCAAGGGAGTCTATCGACTCGTGTATAATTAGATAAAGTTTACAAGCTTTGAAAGTTGGAAATTAGCATGAGGCAAAGGGTTGTTCACAAGGGACGGGGGAGACCCAGCTAACAGGCTGGTTTCCGCAATCCTGAGCTTCTTGGTGGTGATGGAAACAGGGTGGGAGGTAGGGCATGTGCCTGTTTCAGATGAGACACACAAACACACCAACACACATACACCTGCGTGTTTCCAGAGCCACAACGGTAGTTAGTTTGCACTGGGAAGCTTCTCTCTTCAGAGAGGTTACAGGGTAGAATTGTTAGGATGTATCGAAGTTTACTAACATTAGACATTGCTACCAGCTGTAACCTATTAAGAGCTATCTGGTTTCTTTAGGAGTGGCCTTAGACCGAATGACACAAGGTAACCCCTGGCTGTGTGTACAGTACGTACTGTATGTTTGTGTGTGTGCATGCATGTAGAGAGAGAGAGAGGGTAAGAGAATAAGATATGTAACCATCAAGTGTGTGTATGTAACAGTGTTTGGGTGAGTGCGTGTGCGCGCGCGTGTAACTGTTTAGTTGTGATAGAACCAAGCAGATCGCCTTGAAGCGGTCAGATAGCAGGCTGTTGCTTTTGTAAAAAAGGAAAATAAATGTAATTAATCAGTGAAGTCAAGTTTCTTCTTTATCTCTTCACTTGTCTCCCCGACCGTCTGGGGACAGCAGGGGGGAGAGAGAGAGAGAGAAGGAAGGGAGGACTGGATTAAGCAAGCGAGTGCCTTCTCAACAGTGTTGCTCCCTAATTACTAGCTCATTTAGAGCGGCAACCACTGTTATAAATAACCCAACAGCTGGGATTGTGGAAACGCAGGCAGCACCAAACACGGAGATCGCAGCACAATATCGTGGTCGGCTGAAATAAAGGCTGGAATGATAATGATGTCCTCTGATGCGTCGCCTCCATTTACAATCTAAATCCTCCAAAATAGGCCAGGGTTAACGGGTACGACATTTGGGCGCGGTTACATCGTAAACAGATTTTTTCGTCTAGGGTTTCAGTATAAAATTATATCAAAATTATAGACATCTGGGGGAATATTTGTCGTCTGAACTCATGTCATGTGATCACGTCTTCTCGGTTGTTATAAAGGACGTTTCCCATTTCCATTAAAATGTAAAATATATGACCAAAAAACACTACAACAACTGGATATTCCATAACAATAACTCCAGAATGCTGGTATCAAGTTCAGACCCCGTGGATTTATATTGAGACAAAAGGCTATACATGGTTTAACAAAATAACAAACTCACAAGAGGTGGATTGAGTTAATACTTTTAACCAAGCCACTCCTGGTAAATGCACATATAGTCAAAGTCACTCACAATGAGGGCAAGAGTAAAATAAAACCAATTGAGACATTATAACATTTCAGGCAACCTAGAGCAGAGAATTAAGGAGACATTATATTGGATTATCATAAGGAAATTGTTTACATAGTCCTCCAAGAAATGTGCACATATTTCACCAGAGAGGACCATGATACATCCCAGCAGCCAAAAGGAAGTCTTCTAACGCGATGTGCTGGCATCGGAGTTCAGCAAATGCAGGCCTGAAACACTGTTAAGTGATTACACAGACAACTTGGGACTGATATAATTACCTCAAACACGCCAGCCCTAGTGGTGGAGCCTGCGGTAGTGATAATCTATGTTAATTACCAGCTTCTAGGGCTCAACAATCAGCGAAGAATGTATTTAAAATAAAAGCATGAAAACAACCCCAACAGCAGTCTCACAAGTACAGTGTTGTGGTTGCACTGTTATGTAGTCTTGTTTAAAAGAAGGAAGACAATGGACTTAAATGTGTAGAAAATGCTAATGAGATAAATGTATCCCTTCAGGAGTATGGATGTATATTTGTTGATATACTTAGTATAACAGCTCTCAAGAGGAAAGGATTTAACAAAATTACAATAATTACGGAATGCCAGTATGTTTTTGAAACTCCACTGTGCATGTGGTGGTAGGGGGCAGGGTAGGGAAGATGTGAGTCTATAAGCCCTATAGGGGAGGAGCAGAGAGGAGTTTTAGCCACTGAGCGTTGAGGTGCAGCAGGGGACATGCGCTCTTTGAGTTTCAAACCAAAACTTTTTTTGTAACGCTGGTATCGACCACAAGGGTAATTCCAGACACAGACTGGGGAGAATATCTAAGGGAAAATTAAATGGTTCAAAATTAAAAAAGAAAAAAAAAACAAGGCACAATTTTAAAAATAATTATTTTTAACATATAACAGCATGTCCTAGTAGCGGATGTGTCTAGCCTTCAAACAATCAATCATTATATGCATTTATACCCCAGATGGAATCTAGAAGAAAACAAGAGAACAGCATTTAGAAAATTCTCAAAGTCACATGTCAACAGTGACACAGGAAGACTGCACCCTGATGAAGGCATAGCTGCTAGCATTGGTATTTGGTCTTTACAATAAATTATGGTATGTTTTTTTCCTTTATTCTTTTGGCCTTGTATCCAAAGAGACCCTTTCCATAACTCATTCATATTTTCTGTCTTTTTGGTTAAATCTTTTTCTTGTATTATATAAAATTATATAAAACCAAACTATTCTTCCATAATATGATAATGGACCCAAAGCACACATGGTGCTATGCTAACGTCAAAATTGATTCTTTGATCTTGGATCTTTTCTCCAACTTGTTTAAGCATCAACAGTAGCCCCAAATGGATATGGTATTTTCCCTGACATTACCAGTGGGGAAAAAAGGAGTTTGTCTAATTAAGACTGGAAATGTCATTACCGGCTTCACTGCGGATGCAGATTTCCACAAACCTTTACCGGGGGAAAAAATAGCAACTCTCGGCAGAGCTATGAGGATTTGTATGCGGAGGTCATCTTTGAAAGCCATTCATTCAAAACCTTGAACAAGGAGCCTATGATACAGTGGATCTCTGTCCTTGTCCTCTGACAGACATTTTGGCAGCATTATGACGTGTCCTCGGTTCAAGATGGGACAGAAGACTGTAGTTCTCTGTTTCAGAACAATGAGAAGAGGTTTCTGTGTCAAAGTGAAAGAACAGGAAGGAAAGTGAAAGGTGATCTCTGTTTTACCTTTGTTCTGCTCCCAGAACACACACTGTATTTAAAATTAAATTTAGATTTCAAACGAGTCAAATTCTTGTGATAAATTAATAATTTCGCTCACTAAATAAAAGCCTGGCTTGGCTATCAGAGTACACCGCTAGGCAATAGCAGGTGTGTCTGCTGTTACGCACGACGAGTTCAGATGCGGTACCATTTTTCAGCATCGCTGCCGTCTTCTGTATCGGAACGGTTGTCCAAAAAACCATCACAAAGGCTTTATGTCATAACCATGGCTGTCACAACCACCTTGCTGCAACTAATGTCTAACATATCTCCACACAAGGTGACGGGAGGGGTCTGGGGAGAAGAGATCTAAACTTGTGGGGGGGTGGGGGGTTGTTATGGAGGATGAGGAGGCAGAGGGTGGAGCCGGGGGAGTTCAACGCTGACAGGATGCAGAAATTGGAAGACGGTGCCTCCTGTTGTAGGAGAACCCGGCGAGGAGTGTCTGCCATATGCTTGCTCGTTTCCCAGGGAAAAGAAATCAGAGGATAAAAGTAAGCGCGGCGGTGGCAAGCCCTCCGTCAGTGTGTTCAAAGCCCTCGTATGAAAGCAACTGTACACGGGACTTCAACCGAGGCCAGTTTTAGATCAAAGGCAGCACTGTGTGCAGGAGGGTAGCAGCACATGGGGGCGGGGTTTGGTTTTGAGGTGCAGAGGGAGTTGTGTGTGCACGCGCTAAAGTTGGTGCAATGGATAGAGCAAATCTGTGTCTGCATGGGAATATTACAGTAAGTGGAGGGGGGGTTTGTTTTAAGAGATGAAATTCCTAACTTTGACGACCCCAATGCAAAATTTTACATTTACATCATTTAGCAGACGCTTTCATCCAAAGCGACATAGTACATTTGTCGATAGCTGAATAGGTCATACCAGTTATCGTAAGCAAACCACATTCTGTAAGAATAATGACAGCAACATGTCATTAGTTTTGCAACATATATTTTATCTAAACTAAGTGTTATGATGATATGATTTAAGTTTTTAAAGGGAAGGGTCTTCAGCCCAACCACTAATTTCTTCATGATTTCTACCCACTAGAGGTCTAATCTCTATTAACAGATATCTGCATATGAATGCAGGAATCAGTAGGCAACGGCCCAAGATTTTGGTATTGGAAGCGTCCTGGTTTCCGTCAGTTTGTAGTCCGTTTGTAGTAGTATTGACCAATCACGTTTGAGCGGGCTTTGGTTGCATGCAGGTAAACAGTCCGCGTGGAGAGAAAAAGAGACACAACACATTGGCTGAAATGTAATATCGGGAAACAATCATTTATCGTCGGAGGACAATTTACCTTTTCATTTGCTTTTTTTTTTAATGCCATCGTGTGAAATTTTTATGTCAGTGTTACTTATAATGAAATTCTATATCAACGTCTCAGTTGGAGCTCTTACACACAAATATTCTGAAATGACAAGATTTCTATTTTGGCACAAGCGTCATGACATTGTGCACAATAGGATAATTAACACGACCCAAGTTCTATATTCCAAGAATATATATTATTATATATCTTAGTATATATTTATTATATATGTTATTATTTATATTCTTTATATTATGTGGTGTAGTGTCAAAAGGACAATCACAGATTCTGTCCCATTGTGTTTCTAGTGCCCCCAAAAACATGCTACTGGTGGGGGGATTGAAACCTAAACAACGCTCCTTATAACAATAATCTGTGATTGTCCCTTTAATATTGGTCTTTGTAATTTGTTTATTTTATATTCTTTATTCGAGAGAACTATTTTGCTCTATTTCTTCTGCACAATTTCTCTCTAGGTATCAAATAGACAAAGTTAAACATGAATACAGTACATACCCTGATTTCCCTTTGTGGATCGACAATGAGCTATCTTATCTTATGTTACATAATGCTAATGCTAATGCTACTAGTATATCTGTAAAATCCCTATCGGGCAATAACACGTCCTTCTTCCATCTTCCCCTCCTCACCTCCTCCCGTTCCCTCACTCTTCAGGGAGGAGGTCACATGCTGCAGACCTGCAGACCTGCCCCGTGCCATCTGGCTGACTTCCTGTCATCCCTGCCCCAGGAGAGACTGCCTCTGCTGGGTGTGCGGCTGGAGAAATCCCCCTCACAGCGTCTATGAGCCCCCCAACACACCTGAGCAGGAAAAAAAAAAGCAGAGATGAAAAAAATGAGGGCGACCGGAGTGGTGACTGAAGAATAACAGGAAGAGAAAGAGAGGAACATATAAAAGACGACAGTGGGAAATAAAAACGAGACGGACACATGATATGCTGAAAGTAAGATAAATCGTTTGAAAGGAAATTAGATGAATCATCTTAGATTTCAATCATTTAGGAAGAAAGGATAATAGGTCAGATTTTATTACTGACTTACATCCACTGAAATAAAATATGTTTTTACAAACTTGATTTAAGGAAAAACACGGTTGCTTGGTTTGCCTTTAATTGGGGAATATCTAGCATTTTAACTTTTACGAAGCTTGACTTTTCAAGTCGCATTTTCACATCATTTGCAAAATTCGTTTTCCACTGATGGCAACATCAAAGCAGACTCCATTTTGTTATACCATGTCCTCTCACTCAGTTCAGCCCAACACAACAGCGATAAAATTGGTGAAAATCCCATACTGTAGAGGACAGATTAATCTCAATGTCCCACCCATGGACTTGCATATTCATATAAATATAACATGACTGCCGCCCGCATCTGAATTTATTGGTTTTCCTCCTTTGCAAATTAGGGGCCTTCAATTGATGAATATTTAAACACATGTGCGCTCTGTGGGACATTTATCATCAGCTTGGCTATTATAAACAGAATAAATGAGCAGTCAAACCAGGCTGCGGGTACAGTAGGGTGTACAGCGGCCTCCCACCCCTGTGTACTCTCACTTAAACCTTCCTTCAAGGCTGTTACTGTGTCTTAATTCTTCACAATGGCTTTCTACACTGGCAGCTCCTTCTGCTCTTCCAAGGCTTCTAGTAGACAAAAGACAGGAGTTTGAGGCATTGACCATGAAAGAAATGAGAAAATAAGCCTAAACATTTTTCGATTGATTTAGGGCTGAAAGGCTACCTACTGTAAGTTAAGTCTAATTTACCAGATTGAAGGACGTAGCAGGTCACATTGTTTGTGCATTTTAAAGCTCCAATGTGTTTTTACCTTCATTTTTATTTTTCTCTTCACCATGTTTTTCTCTTCAGGTCTTTTTCATCTCGCTCACCATCGCTCACCATCTCTGCAATAATAATCTTATTTTAATCGTTTTATTAGACACACACTTGTTTATGTTTCTTCAGTCTATTGAGAGTATCTATTGTGTTACTTTATCAGCATACAAATGACTGAATGTGCAGGTGGAGTGATCTAGAATGTCTCCAGTGCCGTGCCACAGAAATATTTAACTCAAGAGGTTCTCGTGTATTAATTCCCCATTCAGCTGTTTTGATTTAGACGCATATAAATGATGACCAATTTAGGTTTCTGAATTATTCATTATTTAAGGCTTTTATTTAATTTTGGCTGACAGAATTTACTTACTATTACTGCTAAACGTACGGTACCGCTTAGTAGGCCTACAGCTCCAGGTCCAGTTGGGCTACAGTGGGCCAGTGGACTACAGATCTTTTTCATTTGTTAGCCGTGGTTTTAATGTATTCGAAATATCTGTTTCTCTCTCTTTCTATCTCTGTACCTCTTTATCTCCACAGTGGACATACAGCACAGCTATATTCAAGTTCTATTGGAATTGGGGTCTCAGAGCAAACCAGACAGCACTATTGGGAGTCACAGTCAAAACAGTTCAAGTCACCCAAATTACTCAAGCAAGTCTAATACTGTATATTAGCCGACGGTCATTTTGACAATGCAGGTTTCAGTGTAAAAAGTCAAACAATAAAAAACAACCTACAGCATAGGCGTCTTACCAATTCACACTGCTTCTAGGGCCGTTATTGAAGCTTATAAGGAGTTATTTTACTGCCATAAATCGTGAATTATTTTTTGTGAATTTACAAAAATCGCACACCTGGTCAGCTCTCATGACACACAAGTGAAATACAGGCCAGTATATACCAATCGATAATCTAAAAAAAGGCTGTTACAGTATGTATAGCTACAGTAAAGTACATGCTGTATATTTAACAGTATCCAAACATTACTGATCTGCTAGGTTCCTGTGCGCTACCTGGTGGATCAGTCGTGAATGGGACAGAAAATAAATAGTTCTGTGGAAACATTGCGTTAACTGAGAGTGTGTCAACAATGCGTCGCGACGCAAACTGCGGACATTCTAGATCGCTCCATCTGTGGGATATTGTTATTGATAAAATATTGAAAACCTAGTATTAGAGAACACAGCATGGATAAACTGTGGCAGGAGTGTCAAATTCATACAATAACTATAGCCAAGGCCAGAGCTGGTCAAGACCAGAGCTGGTAAAATAAGTAGGCTATCCATCCTGACAAACTATAGACAAAACAGATCTGTATTCAGTAGCAGTTTCAAGTTCAAAATGGCAACATGCTTTGATCTCCTCCTCATCTTCATCTTGACTATCCAGTGTCCCTGCAATCTTACACCCTTTGGCATTTCCTTCCTTCCCGTTGTAACCAAATGGCGGGACAAGATTCTTTTAGATTTCTGCCAAATCACCTTGGGCTCCATCTCGCCTCCACCAAGGCCCAGCGATCTGATGCTAAAGGAGCAGGCATTGTTTCAAATGCTTTCATTCACAGCCCCAGACGTTGGCAGAAACTGTGAAATGGGTGAAATCCCAGCTTGGCAAAGCTGGCACACAAACCGTGCATCCTGGATTCCTTCCACTTGAGAGAGCTCCGCCACATGCTAGCTGTCATCCGTGAGGCACTGCTACCCCAAGGGGGGGGGTCTGGCAAGACGGGTAGTGAGTGTAGGGAGGGTGCAAACATGGGAAGATACTCTTCAAACACACACACACAAACACTAACCAGAAGAACGCCATGGGCCCCACTGAGATCCAGCACCAGAGGCCATCAGAGGTGATCATTATTTACTGTACGCAGACGCCAGCCTGACACACGCTCCACTCTGGCCTTCCCCTGGTCCTGCTCAGCTGGCATCCACCCATCAACAACCGTCACTGGGATCCGCAGCCATGATGAATTTACCCCTCCTGTACCTCGACGCCAAAGATCCCCATGGCGTCGTCCCTCCTCCTGAATAAACACCAGCATCTGCCCGGGCAATTAGCCATTAGCTCTTTGTTTTTTACTTTAATACTTGCAACTCTGAAATCTCCACAGTTAGCTCCTTAATTGGTACTAAAGTACCCAGGCGTAATCAATAAATAGAGGAAGGTGGGAGGTGGTTAGGTAAAGACGGGGTTTGGGGAATCCATCTCCAATCTCTCTTCTCCTCCTTGGCAGCTGTTAGCAGGTTTTTACCACCACTACATAGCATGGCGTAGACAAGCTAGCAGAGGAGAAGAGGAGGAGTGGGTAAACTAGGAGGAGGTTGTAGTTTGAGGCCTCATATTTATATAGAAAGTGACATGTGCATGCCCTTCATCCCCTGGTCTTAACCTGCACATCTGAGAAGAGCTAACATTTGCAGTGACAGTGAGGGTGTTACTGTGACTTTTACACGGGCCTCCTGGGCAAGTATTACCATGGGTGGCACAGCTCGCTTGACGGAGCAATGAGGATACACCCAAGATTAGCTGTATGCATTAAAGGGAGGCAATGAATGTAGTAGCTACGGTAACTGATGATTAAATCATGGGTACAGCCTCTCTGGCAGGTCCAGCTAACCTCCTTACACTGACATGCTGCTAATGTTATAGCCTGAAGGGTTAACATGCTATAGGCTACAGATTTTGTGTAGTGCAACTCACTCAGTTAATATAGTAAAGGAATGCAAAGTATGGCTGTATTTAAAAATATGTGTAGCCAAATACTTGGGTAATAATGACCTTGTAAAAATATATTTATTTAATGGTCAAATCGACTCAAACAACATATACATTTGTAAATGAGGATACATTTGACTTTTTTTTATTTTTGCTGATGTTATGATGAAACGAGTAATCCTTTAACCGGGCAGTCTTCATAATATTTTTAGATACTCAAACTAAAGAACATAATAATATGCTATCCCAATAGACATTTTGATAAACAATTTTTTTACATTCTCCTGCTGGAGTACTATTTTAGTAGTACCAGAATTGTGCAATAGATTCATCTTTACTGGTGTGTGTGCGTGTGTGTGTATGTGTGTGTGTGTGTTTGTTTTGAGATCCATTGGTATCCATTACAAAATACTATTCCAGCAGGAATGCATCTCAGTAAGACATTTTTGTTACAAATCTGTCTGGATTGAGTCCACACATCACTTGCATGCATTTCTCTCTTTCTTTCTCTCTCTCACTCACAAAAACATGTGCATGTGACCAGCACGCGCACACACACACACACACACACACAGTACCAGCAAGGTATACAAGCACCATCTAGTGCTTTAATCTGGAAACTTCAGAATTTATATTCAGTGAGGAATCCTCTTGAATTGTACTGTGTCAAAATTGCGCACTTGGCAAGGCAATATGGGGATTACTTATACATAATATATTACATATTATAAGCTAATGAATGAATTATTACTTTATAGCTTTCTTGAAGCCAGCTGTGATTACAATTACAATTAGGTCATTTAGCAGACACTTTTATCCAAAGCGACTTACAACTAGATGATGCTATTACATGGAGCAGATAGGGGTTAGGCATCGTGCTCAAGGATGCCGAACCCATGACCTTCTGGATGGGATTCCAACACCTAGACCACTAGACTAACCTGATTAGCATTTGAAAGTGGCTAGTAAAATGAATAGTAAAGTTTTGGCTCTGTTATGTCAACTAACAATGTGTCATTTAACCACCGTATGAATCAGTGCCAGAAAAACAGTGCAGGTGAGTTACACAACTGTACAATCAACAAATGTACTTATTGAGTCAGATCTCAATCAGGCATTAGGATCTGACTAATCATTCTTGTGGCATATTTGTCTAACACCATGATATTTGAAAAAATACTATTCTGAAGCACACAAACAAATGCCTACGGGGCACCAAGTGTGCTACCAAACGCATAAATGCATTACGAAACCATGTAACACTGTAATTTATGCTTTTGTGGCAGAATGCGCTATACTATCATCATTCCGTGCCATCCAAAGTTAATTTTGTTCACTTAACTGTTTTGCTATATTACTGAAAATATCATGCGCACAAAGGGGTTTAGCACAATATATTCCGTGACTATGCAGTTACAGAAGGCATTCCGTCCACGAAAGCAAAGGCTGCTTGAACTTTAGTAGACATCAGTGTTTCGCTAAAGTACAAAATTAATTATGTTCATAGACTATAATGAACGTGCACATACCTCCAGTAATATAACCTATGAACATAATTAAGTTCGAATTAATACTGTAACTGCGGAGTCACAGAATATATTGTGCTAAATTCCTTTTGTGCACATCATATTTTCAGTAATATAGCAAAACATTACGTGGACAAAATTACTTTTGTGTACAAAATTCGTTTCTTTTGACCACATACATTCAAGTGCATTCAGCCTTTTGTCCACAAAATGAAAACCACACCTGTCAATTCAGAAATCGTCAGTTTTGTTTTCTGTGCACAAAATGATGTGCTCTCTTCAATATGCTAACGCATTCTGTTTTTCATGGACAAAATGCGTTACATGGTTTCGTAATGAATTTGTGGGTTTCGGAGCACAGAAGGCTTTCTGTCCACAAAAAAACAGTTTGTTACAACTTGGCACCCCATAAATGACTCTTAAAACAAGACTTCCACAAACAAACATATTTTAGGCTTGACACAGGCTGTTTAGAATTAATGGGCAAACATGTGGTTTGACCTAGTTGTTTATGGCAGTTTCAGGGTGTTTGCCAAAACTGTATAACTTCACCCAGCCAAATAATGAGTCACTTAACCTCTAACTTCATCACTGCACTTTATAAAGTTCCTAGGATTGTGATTAAGAGGATAGGTTTGGCTGCAGTCCAATTTCCTTAAAATAATTAACAAAAGCTATATTTCTAAGACTGGTGTTATAGCCTACAGTGTAAACTATTTCACGGACAATGTAGCAGCTGGATAATAATCCTGACTGACATTGACTGACAACCTAATATACAGTCTATGGTAAGAAAAATCACTGTAAATTATTACTTTTTACAGATAGTCAAACTTGTGTGGTCACAATTCATAATTTAAATGTGTTTTCATTTCGGGTATACGGATTTACGGAAACACCCACCGGGCACCCGTAGTCGTCACGGAGCAGCATGGCGTGTTGCACGAAATGAATTAAACAAAAACAATAGGTTTTTCAAAAGAACGATCATAAGATTGTAAATAATTATTAGAACTTCTGTTTGTTTTGGGGTTATGCAGTATCAAAAAAGTGTATATACCAGGAAAATGTTGAACGATAAATAATGTGGTTGTCGCTGTTTTAGTAAAACATGTCGGAGTTGAAATCGCAGGATGGTAAAGTTAGTGTTGTTGAGTTCAGTGAGATCTGGAGTCGCGTCTCCAAACTTCCTTTGAATAAGTATAACACATGCCCGAATTCGGACAAAAAGGCGCGGTCTCCTGACACAACGACACAAGCACAGAAAGGTGAGATTCAAATACCATAAGTTATCTCTCCAGATATGATTTTTCCCAGACACACAGGACGCCATTATAAAGCCAGTAAACAGTCATTTTTCTCTGGATACCCACACAATGTTTGATCCTGAAAATCTTCCGGCCAGACCTCAAATATATTCTGGAAAGTTATAGTAATGTCATTCCATCAAATATCCTTTTCTCTGTTGAATTGAAAGACCATACTGTATATTTCTGTACTAATCACTGCTTCACCTGCTCAGATTTGCAGACCCCTAAACGCAAAGCATGCATCCAGTACACTGGCTTGAGTAATGGGGATTCTCCGGGAGATGGGGAAGTTTTGCATGACATCATCTGGGATTCCACATCACCCAATCAGGGTAAATAATGTTGACACTCTTGATACATTTGTCAGTTGATACTGAATACAGTATGTTTGTCACGTTCTTGTTATGTCAGTTATTCATTATTGGCAAACGTCTATGGCAAAAATGACAGTTGCAAAGCAATTGTAATGAAAAGATTGATAAGTGTCAGGATGCATATTTTACTGATCTAATTCTTTGCCTAAATACTTTGTTAAAGTAGTAGAAAGCTTCCACTGTGCACTAATATGGAAATATTTAATATCATATTATATGTTTGAGTTGTTAGAGGTCTAATTTTCGTCAATAATGCGGTCACCATTATTTGTTGTCAGAGAAGAGGCACCAAAACACCAGAGTCGTTGAAATATCGGATATTGTCAACCGAATTGCTCCGAAGGTTAGTGTGTTCAATTAAATGTTGTTTCCTCAGAATGTATTTTGGGTTGTATAAATATTTAGTCTATCACTATAAAACACAGCTTGACAATATTACTAACAAAAACAAATAACCTCACACTACGGGACTATTTGTGTGTTACACAGGACACTAAACCTGCAGGCCTTGAGTCTACTTTGCTGCAGTGGATTGGAGACAGCGCTGTCTCTTCCACACCAGAGTTTCCCCAAAGGGTCAGAAAAAGGTCCTCACGGTGAGTCAATCACGGTCACAGTCAAGGGGTTTGTCACCCAACCTTTTCCTAAAACATTGCATTGCACTTAAAAAAAAACAATGACCTCAATTTAACCTCATATTGCGCACTTCAACACCTGGCCATTCTCTCTCTTTTTTTCTTTCTCTCCCTCTCTTTCTTTCTTTCAAACAGGCAAAGCAACGTGGAAGACCTCATGAAACTTGCCAGACAGTTTGACAAAAACATGCAGGCGGACAGGGAGATGTCAGAACAGCTAAACTCAAACAACAACCTCAGTTATTGCAGGAACAGCTCTGGTGCCGAGCCTCTCGGCTGCTCTGAGAGACTCAAATCCCTTCCTTCCACATCGCAGGAGGCGGAGCTGCATGCCCTGTTCGACTGTTCCACGCAAAGAGTCAGCTGGCGGCTAAGCCAGGGTTCTTCTGCATCCGGTGCTTCCCAGGAAACTAAGCGCCCCTCTGCCGGCGCCAACTGTGAACAGACCGAACCTAAATCGGCTCACCATAAAGAAAGTGCAGCTGGTTCAGGTCCCGTCGAGGACAAAGGGTCTTCAGGCATCAGCTCAGTCAAATATGACGAGTTTGACGACTGGGATGACGACGATCTACTCAATGACTCTTTTGTGCTGGCCATTACACAGAATCCTGAGCAGTACCAAGACGCCTTGGCCAAGCCTGCCTTGGATACCAATGTTAATCAGTGCCTATATTCCTGTAAACCTGCTGGAAGTGCAAACTCTGCTGTTCATGCCCCAAGTTTACACCTTCCACGACTGTCCAGCACCATCCAGGAACTCTGCCCTAAACCAAAGACTACCAACAGAAGCACTTTCAAGCTAGAGCCCAACCTTAACTTCCAGGCCAAGGTGGCTGCTGCTAACGAAACGCTCAAACTAAATGTCACGGCCATAAAAACTTCCAACTGTCAAATTAGTGACGAGAAAGCTCCTGCCACAAAGCCGGCCACATCCCTGACAGTGACTAAGCCTCAGTCTGATAAGACGCCGTCCAGTCTGTTAGTCCAAACTCAGGGAGACAGTCTAGCCCCGGTCTCTGTGAGAGACATTCCACACAAGGATATTGCGTCCTGTTTTGACTCTGACAGCTTATGGGATGACAGAGAGGATGATGAACTGCTCTATCAGGTGTGTGACACCATAGAAAGGCTCTCCAACAGTCAGCCAGTGCAAGCTAGCCCCGCTAACTTCCAAAGAAAGGAGGATGCCATTGTAGACGCACAGCACAAAGTAACAGCACCCCTGGCTATCAACACACCTGGCTCCAGGAATAGCAGCTCCAATAGTCACTCGGCATGTCTCTATCTTCGCACTAACTCACTGCCTGGTACTATCAGCGAAACTGTGAACTACCAGGGCTGGAACATTCCCCTGAAAGGGTCAAATGTCAACGAATCACAAATGTCCCAGAGCCACCCAGGAGGCAGTGGAGGTCTGGGCATGTTCAGCCATCTCAAGGATTCCTCCAGAAGCTTCCATGTTAAAGAAGACACACAGCCTCGTATAGTGACAGCCAGACAAAACTCCAAGTCCCATCATGCAACCTTCAAGAGGAATTTATCTGACTCGGCGGCCATTTGCAACAAAGGTAAGCTTTCTTGACCTGTGTCTGTTATTCAGGTAGTCTTACTGAGAGCACAATGACATACAGTAGGCCTAGATTTGTGCACAAAACACTCTAATGTCAGATGTGTACAAATCTTTTAAAGCACCAAAAAAAAAAAAAACACCAAACCGAAGCCTGGATTGATGCTTTTTTGAGGTTTAGATGTAACAGATAAAACGTTAACCTTTGTTTACTACACTTAAATGACACAGTCTTTTTAAAGACTGTTCTATTTTTCCCTTTTGGTACTTTGTCCTCACAGGCAGTTCTTCTTAATTTACTACTTTCCTTTTAAATTGTCTGTATTCCAGTGTTTGTCACGAGCCAGATGAAGGGCAAGTGTTCTGCGGCTGAGATTGAGAGGAAGAAACAGGAGGCGTTGGCCAGGAGACGCGTGCGAATGCAAAGCTGTCAAAAGCCCTAGCCTATTGAGACACGAGCTGATATGATAGTTTTAGAACGGCTAACATGCGACAAAAAAGGGAAACGTCCGTCGTACGATATTACAAGAGCCAAAGCTGTGTGTACTGTAAATGTCTGCCTCAACAAGCCGTGTACTTTTCCTAAGCCGCTCTATATAAGAGAGCAAGCTTAATGCCTTTAAATGAGAATGTAATTGATCAAATACTGGTGCCTTAAATCGCTGTCATTCACATTTACGCTGTAAATGAGGTAAGTCAGCTCAGAAAATACCATGCGCATGATTCGCCCAGCTCCTCAAGAAGGCTGTTAACGCTAATGCTAATAGCGGAGTATTAGATTACGGAGATGTGGACAGCGTGGCACACACCCTTTACTGTGAGGCTCTGGTGCCCACTGAAGACAAGTCAACGCCTGTTCATACAGCTGCTGCGCTCTATAGCTGCTAATATAGAAATACATTTACAAGGAAGATGGTGTGAACTGTTTGTTTTACACTACACCAGCTGCTGCTAGATTAATACAATAAGAGATGATCCCTTTTATTTTATTTTATTTTATTTTTTTTTAAACTTTTTTAGTGCTTTTTTTAGAATGTCATTCATTTCACACTGCATCTATGTTGGGCCAATAAAAAATAATCGCCCAATAGCTCCATGTTAACATGTCACATTGTGATTATTAATAACAATTTATAGGGATTGCAATTGTCCTAATCAGAAATGACTGACGGCTGCACTCTGCGCTGTATGTGAAATAAGTGAAATTATGTTCCCCTAATTTCCTAGAGTAAAAGTCTACAGAAGTAGGTGTTTTTGTTCGAGTGCATGCCCACACGCACTCAAGTGCTGAGTTGAGTTTCTGGAGACTCTAACGCAATCAAGGGGTGCACCTTTAACTGTTATTATACAGTACGTATGTATAACCAACACAAAAGATGAGAAAATGTCATGTGTCCGATGTATTACTTGATAATAGACCTGTCACAATCCAATGGAGTGCAGGGTGTATTCTTTTTTTTTCCCATATTTTGTTTCAAGTTTCAATTTTACACAGGTATCAGGTATGTTTGCTAATCCTACATAGTAAAATCAGCTGTCATGTCATGCACATATCAGTTGTACGTATGTTCTTGTTATCAGTAAATAACTGTTTATCTTAAAAACAATAAAACCATGGCAGTATGATGTACCCCATGTCTCGTTCCTGGCGCTAAATAATTTACAATTACAATTAGGTCATTTAGCAGACGCTTTTTATCCAAAGCGACTTACAGTTACATGCTTCTATTACATGGAGCAGGTAGGGGTTAGGCATCTTGCTCAATGATGCTTACAGGTAGGCCAACTTTGGGGCTTGAACCCACAACCTTCCACACACTAATGATTTTCATTAGAGGTTTAATCAGCAATGTTTTGAGTGTGTACCTTGCAGGAACCAGTAAAGAATAAAACTGATTAAGCCACTGAGGAAACTTGTGTGCGTGTATCTTTTTTTTCTTCTATTTTATTGTTCCTTTTATTGTTTTAATCAATGTGATGAAAACATTGGAACACAACACTCGCATGGTGAAATTAGTTTAATTTTGCCAACGCTGCATCTTTAATGGCTTGAACACGGTCCATGATGTATGCTTACATTTATTTGGAAAGAATAGGTTTTTGTAAATGATTTCTGGTGAAGTGGGTTACTATAACAATACTGGTCAAAATAACAGACTTCCCATTAAACATGCAGTAAAAAAAGGCATGTAAATAGAATTTAGCAGATACGACAGCCATGCTCTATTGAGCACGTTGATAAGAGCCCACAGACTTAGCTTTAAGAAGCAAGACTGGTGTACAAAATGACTTGCAGTAAGTGCAAGTATTAAGGAGCTGGTAGGCCAACTGTAGGATTACAGTAAGTATCAGTAAACCACGCTCTACCCAGCGTTGTTTTTTTACCCGTTCGCTTTTATTTACTTATTTCTTTTATTTCTTTTATCTCTCTTGAGGTCAGATTTGATTTGATGGAACCTTGAGTACTTTTATCAGTTTCTTTAGCTATGTGTCTTTTGTTTTATGTTGTGTGTATGTATGTTTCCAGTTTGTGATATGTTTGATGTGACAAAATGTAGGTAATTGTTTCCTGCTGAAAAACAAATCTACCCACGGGTACGAATAAAGTAACCTACCTACCTAGTATTTAGGAGGAGGTAGTGGTTCCGCTACTTGGAGTAGTCAGGAATTACTGTAAGTAGAAGTATTAGTATTAAGGAGCCGGTGGGCACACGTTGGGAATCTAACTCACTGACTACACGACACTATTCTGCCCAACTGTCTTTCTATGCATCGTTTCACCAAACACCTGGTCAGGACCTTGGTTGGTGCATTGGTTGGTCCATTACTAAACCCCTATTCTGAGGCTGTTGACAGGCAGAGCAGGTCAGATAGGCCTCCAATCTTTCTTTTCAACAGTTGTTACCTAGACATTTCTGTTGTCCTCTGTTGGTAACGTGTAATTTGTCTAGCACAGAGTGTAATATTATTAGACACCGGGGATTATTTCAATATGGAGGCTAATTTCTGTGCTGCTCCCTTATCAGTCTGCTCACCTGTTGTATTGTCAGCCCCACACAATATGAGTCCTTGTCCTCCCAGGAGAATTCCCCACTGTTCTGCCCAGTGATTGGGGGGGGGGGGGGGGGGGGGGGGGGGCGGGGGGGGGGGGGGGGGGGGGGGGGGGGGGGGGGGGGGGGGGGGGGG
>JAOEHI010000007.1:883782-899587 GCA_025447815.1 Percopsis transmontana | reverse complement strand
ATCTCTACTGGTAAGTACTGCATGTGAATTACTCCAGAATTAAATTGTTGTAGTGTTTAATTTAAGATTTTTAACTTGAAATATACATGTACCTTCATTAAAATACTACAACAGAACTTTATGCAAGAACCCACACTAATTCCATAAGCCACCATAACAAGCAAAGGATGATGTTTAAATTCCAGAGCCATAGTACTTTGACAATACATTGAACAAAATTCTGTCGAGTACTAAAGCAACAGAGGCCTGATTTCCAGTACATTATAAAAGGCAGCCTGGTGTTTTCTAATGGCCAGGACACAGATGGAGTGTATGAATTATTAATCACAGGTGATGTAGCAGACACAATCCCAAGCTGTGTAAGAGCTGAATAATGAATGCTCTCTGTTTCAATGGGCTTTGTTTTTTAGCCATTATGGTAAAATAAGACAATCCCCTTTTATATAGGAGATTTTCATGAGATGTATTACGGTATTTCATAATGTAATTAATTTTTAGGAAACCCATTATGGATAGTAATTAATTTGATATGTGTTTGGTGAAAAACATGAATCTTTCAAAATTAATTAATTAGGTTTGGTGTATTGTATTTGTTTTAAATTAAGTGTGGTTCTAGTGCACAGGTTTAACATAACACACACACACACACATGCACACGGAGAAAGGAGTTATTAATGCGGTATATTGTATATTTATGAGAGCCACATTATGCGTTCCATTTACCCAATATTTATTTAAAATATTAAACACCCACCTCTCTCTACCAAGTGGTAGGGAACAGCCCAGCACTCTTAGTAGTACCCTCGCCATAGAATTCAAGAACACATACATAGAAATATAATGCCTTTTGGGGGAAAAGTGATACACAATGGATCATCAAAACTTGTCACATAACATTACAATCGCAGTATTACAGTAGTAACACTGCAGTATTACTATGTTCTGAGCCTTATTTTAAACATCTAATCGGTCATCCAATGATTCCTCAGAATCCTTCCAACACTGATAAATATCCTACTGATATAGACGTAACCTTGACACCACAACCCACCAGGAAGGTTTGACATGTGGCCAGAACTTCGCCTCCTTTAGATTTCCTCTAGCACTACAACAGTGACCTCTAGTGAGGCAGTTTCCTCTCAGGGTTGAGCAAGGTTTCTTCAGTCACAAGGACGGTCTATGGTAAACTAGTGAGATAGACATACTGACATACCACTAGAGTGGGTAGTATGGTTTTACTGGAACGGATATGTTAGAAATTATACTGGAGCAGATACGTGATTCTGTTGGAAGAGGTGCATGGCTAGTCCTTCTACTAAAGCTTAAACACTGCAACCATTTATTCCATTCTCTCCACCAGCCTCTCCAAAGGTGGAGAGGCTGATGGGTGGAGTTTATTGCACACCATTAGACATCCCAAAAGATTAACTGTTCTAAACCCTTCACTGCTGCACTGTGTGAGAACATATCTTTTATTGAACATAAATCTTGTTTGAACAGGACCAAGTCATTGAACTGCATCAGTTGATATGTTACCTTATACATCCACATACTGTACTCACACACACATACACACACGCCTCAAAACAAAGCTTGAAACAACAACAGCAGCAACTGCATCTAAGAAACTCTCTCTTGCTCTCTCTGTCTCGTGCTGGCAGCTAGGCCCTTTAGCCTCTGGCAGTCCACAATGAAATTTTCATGCAGCCATTTGGAAGAGTAGCCTATTGGTGATAGAGATTTACTGTTGGGGCGAGACATCCCGCTGGAGAAAACAAGGAAGCTTGAACATATTGGCTTCTGTAAATCAGAAGGAAGTGTGTAGAGAAAAGAGGAGAAGAGCCAATACAAATTGTAGAAGGAAGAGAAGCGTGTGTGTGTGTGTGTGTGTGTGTGTGTCTGTGTGTTTATGGCAGTGTCTGAATTCGCCATACTACATGGTGTAATACATGAGATTGTAGTAGCCTATGTAATAGACACTTTTAGTTTGTCGTATGAAGGCCGTGGCATGCTTCCGCGTACACGGTCCGCGCTTGGTGCACGCACTGTACGCGTGACGCAGAATTCGCCATGCGTACAGTACGGGTGTCGCCCAAAGTTTTGTGATCGCTCGTCTTGTATGCTTTGCCTGTCCGTTGACTGCGCATGTGCAAAAGCTGAGTGTGCAGTAATGTTCCAGTAGGTGGCAGTAGGCAGATGGAGGGGAGTGGGAGTGACAGAAGAAGAGCATTTTAAAAACTTCAAGTGGTCTCGTATGATTGCGGGACACGTACGCGGAAGCATGCCACGGCCTTGAGATATACATAGTGCATACCAAGGAATTTGGTATTTTGGAATTTGTCTGTTTTCATGTAAAAGTATGTAGGTGATCTCTGCGTGCTTGCTAGCATGTTTTCCCACACCCTTTTATCTGTAGGGTATTGGTGTCAAAGAACAGGTAGAAAGGCACTGCAGGTGTTGACCCCTATCCTCCGTCATTTCACTGTTAAAGCCAAAGGAAATGGAGCTCAGAGCCGTCAAATTGACCATGAACGTGCACGGGGAAATGAGACGCTAAAATAAAGGTTGGTGTGTTTTCAAGACAAATGATGAGAATGACTGATAGCATTTACTCTGGGATCCAACACACATCTTAACGTCTCTGTGTGTGCGTGGTTGACTGAGAGGTAGGAATAAATGGTTCGGTGCATTCTAACTAATTACCAGTGACGTAGGAAATAGCTACAGCAACAAATATATTTTAAGTACAATGTTTTTTCAAAGATTTCATCTTGGATGACAAAAAGACAATCATGTGGATGTGTATCAAATCTATAGTAGTCTAGTGGTCTAGGTGTTGGACTCCCAGCCGGAAAGTCGTGGGTTCGAGCCCCAGAGTCAGCCTACCTGTGAGTATCCTTGAGCAAGATGCCTAACCCCTACCTGCTCCATGTAATAGAACCATGTAATTGTAAGTTTTGGATAAAAGCGTCTGCTAAATGATCAAATTGTAATTGTAATCGCCTCGTGAAGGCAAGGGGACTCTCAAGGGGCAGCCGGACCAGGGACAGACTGTGGTGGCGTGGACCCTCTAGCGGCCGAACTAGGGACAGGCTCTGACGGCAAGGACTCTCCGATGACCAGCGACACAGGCTGGACTCTACAGGCGACTGGCAACGCTGACTCGAGCTTTCAGATGGTCGGACCGGGGACAGGCTCCAGCAGTGAAGACTCTCCAGCGCAGGTGGAACACCTCGGGTGGCCGGACCGGGGACAGGCTGCGGGGATGAGGACCCTCAGGTGGCTGGCGGCAGCGACGCCGACCCACAGGCGTCCAGGCTAGGCCCAGGGTAAGGCGACGCAGACTGGACCCCTCTGGCAAGCTGACCTGCTAAGACCCCGGGGCGTGGAGCAGCGGCACATCTGGATCGCTGGGTGTTGGACCGCGGGATGTCAGGCGGCAGCAAGAGGGTACGGCTGCTGGCTGGCCTTGCCGTCTGAGGGCCAGCGAGGGGAGCTTGCTTCCAGCGTGATGTCGGGAGCGTTCGCTGGTGTGGTCCTTCGAGTGCGGGCAGGCGGAGCTAGCTCAGCACGAGGCGGTGTGGTGTTCTCCCGCTGCCCAAAGGGATTCCTCCTTATGGTCAGGCCCGTGCCCCGGTACGGTGTGTGCGATCCCCTCCATCCGGCCTCCTCGGTCCGGGTGTAATCGAGCCAACGCTCACACTCCTGCAGGAAGGTCTCCGGTGAACCACTGAAGTTTGCTGGGGGATAAAAGCCCCGCCAACACACGAAGGTGCATCCCTCTCCGAAACGGGTCGGTCATTCTGTAATGACTTGTGTGAGCGTCATGGCAGTAGGTGCGAGCCGAAACAACGACACAGTGAGGCGAGGAGGCGGTGAACACAGCTTCCCTAAAGCTTGTCTAATATTGCTGACACTGGAAAACACACTGTGGCAGACACAAGCAACAATGACGAACTTAAATTAACAATTGCCCACAGGTGTGGGCTCCGCTGCGCTCCGCAGCAGTGGGGGGGAGGCGGAGAGCTCCCCGTTATCTGTGATTTCTTAACAAAGGATGCCAAACATGCTCTCCTGTCATCAGTGTGGTCTATTGTATCTGGCATACAAAATAACACAGAAATCAGCGATCAGTGCCATCGGTCGGATACACCCAGCTCACTTGAACGCTGTCCTCCATCATTAAGACTGCTCTCAAAAATAACATAATAGAAAACAAACCTATGTTTAACCTTCTGGAGGAAGGAGGAAAACTAAAGGAAACTAAAACATTTCCATTGGATGATATTACAAGTGGACTCATTATTAAACTCTTGTTACACACACTCACACACGCATACACATTATTTCTGGTCTTTGCCCAGCTGAAAGTAAGAGGTCTGTCTCTCTCTGTTTTGGAAGTGAACCTGAATAGGTGCCAGTGTCAGGAACGTGTGTGTAAACATCCAGGACGAGCCCCACAAGGTCCCGAGTTTCCCCCGGCCGTCGTACACACCACACACACCACACACACCACACACACCACACACACCACACACACCACACACACCACACACACCACACACTCCACACACACTATGCACAACAATTCCGTCTTTGTTGAGTATGATTGATGACAGTGAGGAATTTCATTCAGGGCTGCCCCATGTTTTGGGGTAGCCGTGACGACCAGATGAAAACAGGGCATGGCCGGGGATGAGTTATCGAGTTTCGCGGCCTTGATCAGCAGGGCCAGAGGCATGGGACTGGGGGGAAAGTAGCGACGCGGAGGTCGTCGCAGAGATTAGACAAACATGGCATCACTGTTATCTCAGGAGATAACGCGTGGGAATTCTCTGCAGAGCTGGTCGTTGGTGAGATCCCTGTGACATGCAACACAGATTACGCTGAAACGGAACACTTCCGCACAGATTACGCTGTGGTTTTTCTGAAGTCGCTGGAGGTCATGGACGTTGTTTGTTTAAGGTTTAACGTTTTGCTACGTTTGCCTTCCTGTTTCGTACGAGGAAAGTTCCTAAATGCGTTGATGGACATTATGTACTGTACGAGCGTGTACGCAGGCACTCTTTCTTTTAAGCCCCCCACATGTACGCGTGCACACACACACACACACACACACACACACACACACACACTCTCCCAATGTCATATACACACATGCATTAAACACACTTATATAATGGCTACTTGGCAAAGTGCACCATTAAGAGAGATGAGGGCCTGGGCATAACAAAGTTCTGATGCAATATTCATGCCTCCTCATTTTGGACTAATGCTGTTTTTCTCTATTCCAAAGCAACGCATGTGCTGTCTTTATAAAGAGCCTTAAAATGTACAGATGTATTGTCTCAGTGCACTCATTCTATTAGATATTGTGTAATTAGGAGTTTGTTTCTTTGTTATTTACTTCAGTATTTTGTTCAAAAGGCATTTTTAGGTTGAGCTCCATTAAACCTTCCAGTTACACAATGGTCTCTATGATCTATTGATTACCACTGAAGTTTTCTCTTTATTTACATCCTTCATAAAGAGGTCAAAGGTCAGCTTCAGCTACAGAGCAGGAGCAACATCTGGACACAGTAGCTGTTTATATTCCCACAGTATTGAAGTTTATATTTCAATAGAGGTTAATGGGCTAGTAACGCTCTTTTTAATATTGTATTTATTTATTCATGGGCAGAGTAGTCATGAACAAAGGGAAATCCTTTTGCATCATTTATACATTTATACAAATACTTTATTTTGGCTCTAGAAGAACAGTAGAAAATATCACATTATAAGCCTCTATATGTCTCGTATGGCCTCGCTTGTCACATACTGTAGACTTGCAGTGAATAAAACACTCCCCCATATTTAAGCTTTCATCTTCCATGCAATAGATTAATGTATGAAAAGTTTGGCTACCTGAGCTCCCAGGACATATTAATTATTCACCTCGGCTTGGCTGCTCCATTATGCGCTGTGCCCAGCACTTAGACCAGACCTGCACTTCAGCCCATACGGATATATTACACTTTACACACACACACACACACACACACACACACACACACACACACACACACACACACACACACACACACACACACACAATACAGATTTACAGTAATATGAAGACATTAGCTGTCACATGAGCACAAACACACTCACATACAGACACTCACAACAAATCATACTCAAAACATCTTTATCTTCTGCCTGTCAGTAACTTCTAATTACTGTCATGGAGCTCGGCTCCTCTCCCAGGAGTGTGTACATATTGTGGCCCTTCATTCCATAAAACCCACCATGTTATTATCGACTTCCCATCAATTTAAACCTCACTTCTTTATCTGCAGATAGTCCTTATCAACTGTTTGCTTTACACACAAGAAAGGTAAGGGGAAGTGATCCTTGGCAGCCTGGACTGATGGTGGCAAATTTACAGCCCCCGACTGCAGTACAAGCGTCATTTATTGTACATCACACACAAAAATAGGCCGTTAAATTAGGATGGTGTGTGATTAAAACAGCCACTGGCTGCTGAGGTCTCAGTGGGAAAAAGATGAGATTAGTGATTTGTGTGTCATAGGTTTCTCTGTGGTGGGAACTGTGTGATTATATCTAATGAATTTGTAAGACGGCGGATATGTGGTGTTTGGGTGCTTTAAAACAATATTGAACTTTTGTTAAATCACGTTCTCTATACCCTTACCTCAATAAGACCACAGGCTATTCGCTATGAAATATTCCCTCATTTGTGGTACATGACTAACAGATTTGTTAACATGCTTCCATTGTTTTGCAGAAATATTCTTCTAATGTCTGTTCCCCATCTCTATCGGTTGCATGTATACTCAAATTCATTTGATTTCCAATCCGGATTAAAAATTTGCCAAGGGTTTGACAAAACAATGTTGTGATGTACTGTAGGTTCTTTATTTAGTAATTCCTAGGTGGCAGTGTTGCACCCTATCTGTTATGATGCAATGTTCCAGTAATTAGGCCACCTTTGGAGTCAAACCAAAAACAGTGTTGTCCCTGCGTCTTCATTTCAGACTATTGAGTCATAGTTATACTTAGTGTTACTGGCCAAGATATAACAAATATCGCTTTAAATTACTCCCTAATTATAACTTTACATTGTAGGAACATATCCTGCCTACTTTATTAATTATTACACACATAACCTGCGTAGCATGAGGTCAGGAACAGGGGTCCAGAAAGTAGAAAAGTCCTAAGCCCATACAATAAATCAGCTGCCATCACTAATTACAACGTTTGTTGCACCTAGCTAAAGAGTTGTGTTACTGTCCTGACCGGGAGTGCGTCCTGCCTCGACGCCCATTCCCCCTCCCGTGGTCAGTGCCGGTGCGCGGTGTGCGTGCTCTCGCCCGGCGGTCATTGTTTTCGTATGACTGTCTACACATGCCGCCTCTGTTCCTTTTCTTTTGCCATAAAGGCCTGCGTACTACAAGCTTTACCATGCTTTTGTGCTTTATTCCGGGCAGCGCCTGCTCTCTATGATTTTAACGGTTACCTAATAAAGTACCAGCTCACCTTTTTAATGGATGTAACAGTATCATGTTACCTACCTAGACCAAACATTTTCAGGTTAAAATGATTCAGTGATGGTAGTTTTCCATTTTTGAGAACAAAAAAGGTGCTTTTAAAAATAGACCAGGACTCAATGAGGTATGATCGGCCGTCTGCAGCAAGCCCGGCATGCAGTGTGATACATTACACTGTGTTCTCATTACGACTACGACTGGGCTCCGCCAACAGCTTGTTCGGTCCGCAGTGAGCTCGGTGTCCCGTAGCTCTCAGCCAGTCAGGCACTGCTGCTAGCTAGCACCAGGTGTGAGTGGAAAACAGCTCCCTGTCTGGGATAGCAGCCAGGATCCCCTGAATTTTTATCAAGCAGAAAGGGTAAACCTAAATCACATCCATGTGCCAGCTTCTGCTACGTGTAACTTTTTATAAAAAAATTAAATATTTACTTTCTACCTTGTCTCCATGGCACTGATATCTTTTCAGATTGCTTCGTTGTCATAATAATAATCTTTTTTTTTTAAATAAATACTTACTAACACCTATTTCTTTGGAGCTTGGGTTTGACCTACCTATTGGTGGCCTGTGAAGATTGACATCTTTGAATTTAAGATTGTGGTTCTGCTATGCTCAGTGTAAGTCACTCTGCATAAAGCATTGGGCATTGCTTGCAACCCAAGGCAAGAAATCAACATTTTTACAAATTAAAGGAATGTGTAACTCATTCTACCGAGGGTCAAGTGTATGCCTGTATTAAATAAGTATTAAGAAACCTTTAATTTTTTTAATGTCCTTGCTAGCTGTGATTAAACCAGCAAGCCAAAATCTGGATCAGTCGAGGCCCCAGTGTATGCAGTTTGTTGTTGCAGCCATACCTTGCACCAGCTTGATTTTACAAAGTAGTTCACCATCTTGGTTGAAGAATGAGATCAGCTGCTGTATGGAATGGTTTGAACAAAACCATGCATACATACGGTCCATGTTGATATGAGTTTGGGACCCCTGGTGTACACAAAGGCAACTTGCCTTCCACAGTTTATTGTTGTGAGTGGTCCTAATAATTTTTTTATTATTATTATTATTATTATTATTATTATTATTATTATTATTATTATTATTATTATTATTATTAGGCCAAAGTATTCTGGTCAGAAGACGGAAGAGGACGAGGATGGAATACAATAAATACCATGGCCGAGCACGATGCACGCATACAGATGTACATCGGGAGTCGATGATAGGCTGAATCCATCACCGGTGCGTTTTTTCAGCTGGTATTTTGCCGATTTAAAGTCCTTTGTTTTGGTTATTCAGGGAATTTGTTACATTTGATCTGGTTAGGTTTGGTTTCACATTACAATGTTCCGAGCGCGCTTTACCACATCACCTGCGTAGGAACAAGAAGATAACCGCTTATAGTTGAATAACGCCCACCTTGTCCAATACAAATAACCAATATATACACGTTCCTCTCTGGGGGAAAAGGTAATGACAATGAAGGATTGTTGCCTCCGTCGGTAACTTCTGGGATTCTTTGTTATCTCAGACACAAATTCCGACTAACCAGCGCTCCAACATCGTGCCAAATCAGTCGGCACCAAGTTTAAAAGAGAGACTGACTAATAAGTCATCCATAGTTAATGTTTATGACAACCGCACCTGCCCTTGTCTGACGTCCTACCAGTAAAATTGTGAATTTACTGCACACTGAAAGCATATTCTCCACTGTTATCACCAGATTCCAGCACAGCTTCCCCCTTTGTCGTCCCCGGCCTCGTGTGCTAATGGTGCATATTGATGGTAGATGGGAATAAGGAACAGATATAAAAAAAGAAGTAACGCTTTCACTGGCCTCCATGCTGCTTTCTACTGTTTACCAACCCTGTTTTCCAGCACATTTGTGACGTCAAACGTGACACACCAGAAAAAAAAAGAAGAAAGGCATACTCATCTACGGGCAATGGGAAAGAAGTCAATCGCCTATTTTATGTGCATGCAACGTTTGGTAGAAAAACGGTATAATATAATCCTGTACAAATGAGCAGACATGCTTACAGACATGACTACAAGGTAAATATCATGGAAGTTGATCACGTTTGTGTTGTAGGATGTGACAGGCTAATGTTTGTTAGCTACTGTAACCAAGCATTTAAGCCAAACCAAATGTAAGTTTTAACACTGCTGATGTGTGTTTTAAAACCCTTGTCGTCTCTCCAGCACTGAAAAACCTTGAGAACTGTCAATGTCTCAGCACAAGATGCAAATTCCAGATTCAATTAACCTTATGCAGCTTGACAGCATACCTGATTGCTTCTCTGATACTATCAGGACACTGCAGGTTTACAGTGAGAGTTGAGCTGCAGCGCTAGTCCTCAACATCTCCCCATGAAACATGCATGCAATCAAAGGGGTCATAGCTACACCTACAATTTCCAGCCAAACTCATCCATCATGTGGAAACTGGATCTGCGGGGGCCTCCATTCTGGCTTAGCACTGACCATACCAACCTGCACAGAGCAGGCTATCAGCAGCACGCTAACACTAACAGGTCTACATAGCAGCAACACGATACATGATAAGCCCCCAACAGCACTTGGGCCGGCTCAATCCTCCTATATTGTTTTCACTCCTTTTCTCTCCCCATACCAAGAGGCATTACCTCAGCGCCGATGAGGCGACGACTGAGACGCCAGGGGCTATAACGTTAACGTTACACAGTGTAGAAATTACAGAGTGAAAACCAGTAAATGGTGGCCACCAGGCAGTAATGTTTCAACATGAAATCCAGCTCACCGCAATGTCAGTGAAACGCAAGAGGGGCTGTTTTGATGTCCAACTCTCTCGTCAGGTCACTTAAAGTAAATCCGGGCTTGCTTTAAAAGGTTGCCAATCCATTTGAGACAGTAACTTGGTCAAGTTACCCAGTGTTACTCCGCACTGCACTGCACTGCACTGTGGAAGTCATGGCAATGAAATATTATGGTCTTTGACGTCAGATTTCCAAAATGGATTGTGGTTTGTCACTCTTAGGTATGTACTTATACACCAGTTTATTGGATTGCACTGGAAGGACTTCTATGTATTTTCTCAGGCAACATGCTGTCATGAAAGGACTTACTGTCAAGTTTTTAGAAGGCAGTTGGTTTGCTGTGGGGATTTTGGTTCTTATCTTGTCAAATGATTGTTTTCCTGTCTGTCTGTCTGTCTGTCTGTCTGTCTGTCTGTCTGTCTGTCGATTCACATGTTCGATTCACATGTCTGCCACTTTTTCACTTGCCAACACACTCACAAACCGCCATCATTGTGCTGCTAAGTACATATTCCAATTTAATCATTCTTCTTCTCTGTTATCGCATGTGTAATCATCTTCCCTGTATATATGCCGCCGTCACACTCGCTGAGACATCTTTATTTGCTATGTCCACGCACATACAGTACATGACAAATCCAAGTCATCCATAGTTAATGTTTATAACAAGCGCAGCTGCCCTCGTCTGACTTCCTACCAGTAAAAGTGTGAATTTACTGCACACTAAAAGCCACATCGCCACTGTTATCACCAGATTCCAGCACAGCTTCCCCCTTTCTCGTCCCCGGCCTCGTGTGCAAGCGGTGCATATTGATGGTAGATGGGCACTCAAGGTGTTAAGGTAATACATTTCACTACGGCCATTGAGTCTCCGCCCGGCATGGCAAATACAGCCAACCCCCCTTAAATCAGCCTGGCGGTGGTAGGAGGTGCTGCTGTATCTAATGCCCCTGGCTGACCCTCTTTAAATAGGATGTCTGGATGTGTTATGGGGGCTATTGTTTCCTATAAACATCTAGCACTGGGGCAATAACAATCGCATCAGGCCAAATGAAGTTATCTGAGAATGGAATTAAACTCGGCATGACCCCGCTCTCTGTTTGGCTCACAGGCCCTCCATTAATAATGCCTAATCTAATCAAGAGGCCGGGATGGATGAAAGGGTGGGTCTGTGTGTGTGTGTGTGTGCATATGTCTTACTCTGTATATGTGTGTATATATATGCACGTTTGTAGCCTTTATGAGCAATGTGTGTGTGTGTATATGCATGTTGGTGTGTGTGTGTGTGCGTTCTGCAGGACCTGCGCCAGCGTTTAGGCTTGAGGGCAAAAGGCAGCTCTATTGAGGCCCACATCTGCTGTCCTGAACTGGACACACACACACACGCACCCACACACATTCTTTCTCTGCTCTCTACCTCCTCTTCCTGTGTGTGTGCGTGCGTGTCGGGGTCTTGGGACCCCATGGTTTCGTCCTCTGCTATCTGTCTCTCTGTCTTGGCAAAGTCCCGTCCTTGTGAGACAACTAATACTGTGACTGATAAAGCTGCCTGTGGACGGAGGGAGGGAGGGAGGG
This sequence comes from Percopsis transmontana, assembly GCA_025447815.1. NCBI lineage: Eukaryota > Metazoa > Chordata > Actinopteri > Percopsiformes > Percopsidae > Percopsis > Percopsis transmontana. The sequence continues at coordinate 887,672 of JAOEHI010000007.1, read as the reverse complement.
GCAGAGGTGGAAAGATGGAGTTACACACGGACGAAGGGAAGACATGGCGGAGGAGGCAAGGTGCGTGGGAGAAAGCAACGGAAAGGAGAGAACAAAGGGAAATGAGGCGAGAGGGTTCTGAGAGGGGGGTGGGAGGATGTGACAAGGAAGACAAAACGAAGGTTGTAAGGAGGGAGCGAGGAATGTGGAGACAGGTATTTCTTATCATTATTCTCTTGGATCCTGTTTCACTCTGAAGCACACACACACACATACACAGGGCTGCAGGCCTCTCATGTCTCCATCTTCAACCATTTCATTACTAAATGATATTTATTCCTTCAGGAGTAAGCAAACGTTAATACAAACTGACAAACTGAACATGCGCAGTAAAACAGTGAAAAAGAGGAAAAGTTAAGAACAACAAGGGCTGAAGAAAGTAAGCAGTGTTTGTGTCTGACCAGCTGACGTGATTGGCTTGATTGAAACATGGCCTTCAAAAGAGTTGACGTGTCCATCACAGCAGGCAGGATTTGGAAATAAACATTTTAATCACAGTATTTTTTTTTTATTATTCCAATTTGTAATCTTGTTTGATTATGTATTAGCACATTTATATTTTGTATATTTTGTGGTTGTTTATTCTATGGTTGTATATTTTTATGCTGTTACAACATGCTTTGCTAGTCTATGGTTCCTTGCTTGAGACCCTCCTTGTGCAAGCTAATAATGAAACACACTCGGGGCTTACTCGTAAGAACCCTTGGTTTAAAGGATAAAAAAAGAGAGAGTGTATATGTGAGACAGAGTGAGAGTTAGAGACAAAAAGGGAAAGAAATGTATAACAATTATTAGAGGTAAAAGAAAAGGGATAAGAGTGAGAAAGAGAGAAGAGAGAGAGAGAGAGAAAAAAAGAAAATGACTTCAAACATATAGGGAATCGTTCTTTTAATAATATTTTCTCCCTGCTATATTAAAAACAAAAAAGATGACAAAATTGTTCCTAACATCTGAGAGATGAGAGTGAAAGGAATTTCTAAATGAAAGCCAGGCCTGAGTCAAATGCTGATTGTTTTAGCTTATTCTCAATGCCAGATGAGTGGGGTTTGCCACAAAGGGGAAAAGGGAACAGTGTCAAGATGTTTAAATGACAGCAAAGTATTTGAAAAGTCAAAAACACATTGCAGTGATTGATATCCCTGATACAGAAATCAGGTGGACCGTGTAGTTAATCAGGTCGAGTGCCAAACAGACGGACCGGACGCCAATGCTGTGATTTGGACGTACTAAAGTATCCTTGGGCTTGTAGTCTGTTGGTCTGGGAGGTTGTCTCACGTCGAAAGGTCCTCTGTTTTGGTGCTGCTTCCAAATACTGGAACTTACTGTAAACTTTAACCGCTGCCTACCTTCTAAATGCTTGTATGTACTGTAACCCCTACCTGCTTAGTACACACTGTAAACTGTAAGCCCTACCTGCTTCTTAATACTAGTACACACTGTAAACTGTAACCCCTGCCTGCTTCTAAATGCTTGTACGTACTGTAACCCCTACCTGCTTGTTAATACCTGCAAGGTGAAGTTCTCCAGGGGCCCCTCACCTTTCAGTGCTAAAATCCGAGGCAAAGGAGAAGTGAGCAGTTTGGGTCTCAGTAACTGTTCGAGATGAGGTCACATTTTGTAAACATAATTGAAACCAGACAGAAATATGTAATGTAATTTATCATGGCATGGGTGACAATATAAGAATCATTAGAAAATATCTGCCTGTTTTTCTCCAGGTTCAGGAAATGAGTATCAAGAAAATATGGAAAATTCAACTTTATCTCGTCTGTCTGTCTGTCTGTCTGCCTGTCTGTATGTGTCTATCTGTCTGTCTGCCTGTCTGTCTGTGTCTATCTGTATGTCCATTACACTGTGAAAAAGGCCTTATCTTTATATTACGACTTGTGTGTTTTATGAGCTGGTGTTTGGACCTTCCTAACCCTTCTGGGAACAGAATTTCTATTCACTGACTGGTAGATAAGTGGGTACTGCAACGGGCACACCGTCGAACACAATGAAATATAAATGTGTGCATCTCAGATGTGTGATTTGTGATTTGTGTGGGACAAATTTCAGCAGACACAGTTGATTTGGGCCTGCTTTTCCGAAATGGGACAAAATAATGTTATGGTTGGTGTTTAAGATTAGGCTGACTAATCTGACTAGCTCGCTGCCTGGCTATCTTAATGAACAGGAATGTATATGATCTGGCTGGAGAACCGGGGGCCCCAGGGCCCTGCTGATATGATGCAGTAGAACTCTGTTTGAAACGCATTCACTTGGAATGAGTCATACTTGTGTCTTAAGAACAGAACACACCACGGAAACCAAGTTCATTCCAACATAACAAGCAGATTCCTAGTCCTGGAGATATATTTGAAGGAAATAAAAAAAAAACCTGGAGAGGGTTGTCTATTGACAGACAAACTCTCTAAACAAATCACAATCAGGCGGAAGTTCATAAGTGGGTATGTTGCTAATGATACATATTTTGCGACTGTTATGAGTATTCAGTTTGGTTGCTGAGTTATTGATATATTTATTTATAGCTTACCAGGGTAAGTTTTGCTAAGCATGTAAAATTGTTATAAGCATCATCCTGCCAACTGGTGTGAAGAAACCAGAGTGTTTTCTGTAAAACAAAACTATATATACAAAATACATACAAAATATAATGAATAGATAACATTGAATCCATTACCTTTTTTCAAAGTGTCTCTAGATTGATTATGATTGCTGTATCATTAAGTATTAGGATGACCATCTGCAGGAGGAAGTGCAATAACAAAGTGCACAACGGACCACTTCAAGCTGGATAAAAAACATTCCGGTGAGGCTAAGTGCCAGGGGTATGTATTGGTCATGACATGAAGAATCGGATCAGTGCACCAACTAGCTTACCTTGGCGTTCCTTGCGTACCCTTCCTCCGTTCTGACATAAACAGTCCTCTAATTTACGACCAATAATACCCTGATTCAATCATCGGATTGATTTTGGACTCGTGTCCAGCGAATAAATCTCAGCTCCTCCTCTGTTATTGAGTCCTCTATTGGATCTACACACACACACACACTGTAGCCTACACATACAGCACAGTATACATACTGCACACACAGTACACATATTGTACACATTCTCTCATGCACATACACTAAGGCCACACACACACACACAGTCTAATGGTATTAGAAAATCAAAGTCTCTCATTTTGTCTCAGTGTATCCGCAGGCCCTGGTAATAGATCCGCAGTGACTTACTGTATATCCGGAGAGAGGAGAGGAGCGGAAGGGTGGAGATAGAGTAAGCTGTACAATTAGGAGGAGGAGGAGGAGGAGGAGGAAGACTAGAGAATGATGTTATCAGATAGAGTCGAAACATGGAGATTTGCCGTGCTTCAACTGATGGTGTATTTACTGGACGGTCTAGAGACCTGTGTTCTGCTAAGGCACTTGATGTATTTGTTTATCTTAAGCCTTTTAAACTGTGATATTGTTGCACATAAATCACACTTTCATGGGATAACAAAGCCTTTTTGCATTCTTCTAATTATATAAAGAAGTGGTCAAGCTTCATCTAACGCTGCGAACACTTAAAGGTACACTCTTCGATTGCGTTAAAGCACCCAAAAACTCTAAATTTCCACCCCAGCTTACTGTTTATGTTTTAAACACAACTGTATGAAAGTGTGCGTGATTGTAGGGGTAGGGGTAATGCAAAGGAGTGCGGCAGGGGAAGGAATATACTGTATATACAGTATATATACACAGTATATATACAGTATATATACACAGTATATATACAGTATATATACACAGTATATATACAGTATATATACACAGTATATATACAGTATATATACACAGTATAT